>BSQZ01000031.1:345000-350000 GCA_033239005.1 Lamellibrachia satsuma
TAGCAACGTCATAGTGAGAGAAAAAGATATAATCAATTCGCACATTGGGAACTATCTAACATAGATCAGGCCATGCAACATAAATTTGTAAATCGTCACGGAAAATGTACGACTTATTTTGACGTAATTGAGACTTTATTAAGCCTATCCATGTCAAGCATGATCAACTGTGCCATGCGCATCAACCAATCGATCAGCTAGCTAATTTGTTACTAAATACATATATAATGTAATGAATGGTGCATACAACATTTCTGAATAAGCACATTTATCAACAGCGCTATGGTATTTGATAGCGCATCCACGTGTGAGAAGTTATGTCTGGTTACCATCAAGCGCTGTATTTATCAATTTGTTGAATGTCAGGTTCTACGGTAACCGTACATCTTGTGACAATATCCGGATAGCTAAGCAACGTTGGGTGAAATATTGTTTAATAATTAACCCATTAACGTGGCATGTGTTCATCCTTTCTCGCCGCTACTAGTCCGTAGATAAATAACACTCGCTAACCTATGTTGTCTACTTTAGTCGTAGGTGGAGCCGCTACTACTCCGTAGATAAATAACACTTTGTGGCTAACGTATGTTGTCTACTTTGGTTGTAGGTGGTGCTGCTACTAGTCCGTAGATAAATAACACTTTGTGGCTAATCTATGTTGTCTACTTTGGTCGTAGGTGGTGCAGCCACAACTCATCAGCTATAATTACAAGCTGTCGTATGGCTAAGTCCATATTTTGTTGTCGACAATCAGTGTTAACATATGGCGACACTGTGCACACGTTACTGACACTTCACTAAAAATGTTCATGTGTGTTTGTCAATAGATGACATGAAGAGAAACCGAACAGATGCGATTGGTTTCAACTGTGACATCCAAAACTTTAGTAAATCGCCTGAGAAGTTGAAAATCACACAAGCTAGCTGTGATGTTTGTATAAATCTTCGTGAAACTGCGTCAATGGCGCCCACGTTGATGTCGTGTTGACTGAATCAGTGAAGTAAAACAGTCAAGCCAACAAGAGTGTCGTCCTAAGACGTACTTGGCACAGTTAGCCACAACACAGCGCTAGCAGGAATGATAAGATGAAGACAGAGATGTGCACAGACTGCGCACGCGCCTTCGAGACGCAGCCATGCATATCTGCCTCCCCTCGTTGGTGTGAAATGTCTCGGGGTGTCATGCCCTTTGTGAATTCAACGGGTTCATTAGTCTCGATGGGCATCGACAGCGGCATAGAGAGAACGTCGAATTCCCCACTACCCGAAGTATTTTTAAATTTTACAGGAATAGTGAATGGTTCGTAACGATAACGGTCCACTAGTTTCGCGTGAAACACGTCACGCGTTTTGTCGTACAGAAGTTGCGCCCGCAAAAATCTTCCCATCCGCATTTCGAGGTGTCGCTCAGAAGAATTATATGAAACGTTGACGTCGCCGAACCCCGGGTGACTGAACGTGCCCGAGTAACCTGATAATGACATCACTTCCAGGTGATCGTCGGGGAGAGCGCGTTCTTTCTGCACGATTTTAGGTTTCCATGGCGACGGGAAGATGCACGCGCTCGTAGTGTTCATCCACGGCGTCTCTTGCAGGAGAATGTCGGTCACCATTTGGAGGATGAGGATCAACCCCCACGTGTTGTCGATGTTTGGGGGGCCGTTCGTGCTGGCGAACAGACCAATATCCTCGTCAGGATAGAGCCAGACTTGGGACTTGAAGGTCGTGATGCCACCAGAGTGCCACACGCGACGATAGCCTGCCCCAAGAAACAAACGCCGATATAAAACTGTGTTATCAAAATAAACAGGACATACAAAACACACACACACACCACACGGACACGCACACGCACACGCACACGCACACCCACGCGCACGCGCACGCGCACGCACACGCACACGCACACGCACACACTCCATCCATCTCTCATTAGTTCTTCCATCTCCCATTAGCTTCCTCCATCTCTAGTTACTTACATCCATCTCTCATTAGCTCCCACCATCTCTAATTGGTTCCTCCATGTCTCATTAGCACCGTATATATCTCATTAGCTCCATACATCTCTCATTAGCTCCATCCAACTCCCATTAGTTCCTCTATCTCTCATTAGCCATATCCACCTCTCATTAGTTCCTCCATATATCATTAGCTCCCTCCATCTCTCATTAGTTCCTCCATATCTCATTAGCTCCCTCCATCTCTCACTAATTCCTCCATCTCCCATTAGCTTCCTCCGTCTCTAGTTACTTCCATCCATCTCTCATTAGTTCCTCCATATTTCATTAACTCCCCCAATTTCTCATTAGATACCCCATTCCTCATTAGCTCCCCATCTCGCGTTAGCTCCCTCCATCTTCCATTAGTTCCTCCATTTCGCATTAGCTCCCCATGTCTCGTTAGCTCCCTCTCTCTAATTAATTCCTCTATACCTCATTAGCCCCTCCACCTCTCATTTGTTCCCTCGATATCTCATTAGCCCGTCTATCTCTCACTAGCTCTTTCTCTCTCTCATTAGTTCCTCTATATCTCACTAATTCTCTATCTCTCATGACATCTACCTTTCTCTCATCATCCGCTCCATTTCTCATTAATTCCTTCATCTCTCATTAGCCCGTCCACCTCCTATTAGTTCCCTCCATATCCCATTAGCACCTCTAAATCGTACTAACCCTATATTTCTCATTAGTTGCCTATAACTCTCATTAGCCCCTCAATCTCTCGTTAGTTCAGCCATCTCTCATTAGCTCCCTACATCGTTCATTAGCTCCTTCCGTCCCTCCATCTCTCATTCGCTACATCAATCTCTGATTAGTTCCTCAATCTCGCATTAGCTCCCTACATCTCTCATTTGCTCCCCATCTCTCATTAGCTCCCTCCATCTCTCATTAGCTCCAAACAACTTTCGTTAATTCCTCTATCTCTCATTAGTTCCTCCATCTCTCATTAGCTCCTTCATCTCCCATTAGCTCCCTCCATCTCTCATTAGCTACATCAATCTCTGATTAATTCCTCAATCTCGCATTCGCTCCCTACATCTCTCATTTGTTCCCCATCTCTAGATAGCTCCTCCATCTCTCATTAGCTCACCATCTCTCATTAGCTCCCTCCATCTCTCATTAGCTCCAAACAACTTTCGTTAATTCCTCTATCTCTCATTAGTTCCTCCATCTCTCATTAGTTCCTCCATCTCTCATTAGCTCCTTCATCTCCAATTAGCTCTCTCCATCTCCCATTAGCTCTCTCCATCTCCCATTAGCTCCCTCCAGCTGCCACCCTACATATATTTCTCTCAAATCCATCGGACTCTCAATCGAGAGGACCCATGTTCGAATCATCGTATCAATGAGGACCACTCTATAGACAGTGGTGGATGTGAATGAACGAAAAGCATTTGGGCAGAAATTGTTGTTGCCCAGAGAAGTTTAGTTGGTGTTGGAATGAATAGGGTGGAGTGTAAGGAAACAGGTCTGCCTGGGGTGGAGTGTAAGGGAACAGGTCTGTCAGGGGTGGAGTATAAGGGAACAGGTCTGTCAGGGGTGGAGTGTTTTTATTCTGTCTAGCAGCTTTCAACGCAAAGACAAAATTGTGCTACTTTAAGTGAACTTGTGAAAATAATATGGTGAATTAAATCGGTTAATCGGTTTTGTCTTGAAACATTTGTCAGAACCAGATGGTGTCATTCACATTTTGTATCGAACTGTGCCCCACATACACTGGACTGTTACTCTCGGGGCTTTGGTCTAAATGCAATGTTTCCTGATTGTGTGTGTGTGTGTGTGTGTGTGTGTGTGTGTGTGTGTGTGTGTGTGTGTGTGTGTGTGTGTGTGTGTGTGTGTGTGTGTGTGTGTGTGTGTGTGTGTGTTTGTGTGTGTGTGATGATTTGTAACATTTGTCAGTATCTAGACGAAATGTCCAGTTTTGTTTGCATGAAATTGTTAAATGCCCATCTCCGGAATGTCACAGGGCAATAACATGACATGAATGAATGTCCAGCGTTCAACATAACTGCTGGCCCGATGCCTGTAAATCTTCCGTCCGGCTTGCGACTGCCACAAGTAAAATTTCATGTTGTATTTATCAATATATATTGCGGAGAGATCGGGTTTGGCGATGTGATGGACTACGTTACTTTACCATACATCAGTAACTTATCGCAACATGGTTTCATTCGCGAAGGTTGAACTACACGTACGCAGAGACCCGACACCTAGCGGACGAGTTGTCGGCTAACTATTTTTATTATACGTCAGCGTGTGTGTGTGTGTGTGTGTGTGTGTGTGTGTGTGTGTGTGTGTGCGTGCGTGCGTTTGTGTGCGTGCGTGCATGCGTGCGTGCGAGCGTGTTCAACCAAGAAAATGCAATGAAATCTACATAAATCGGAGAGCTGTGTATTGTCTGCATGTGTGTTGTATACTTAGAACACTATGGGATGTGACGTCCTGTAAACGTGTATTGTATGCATGTGTGTTGTATACTTAGAACACTAGGGGATGTGACGTCCTGTAAACGTGTATTGTCTGCATGTGTGTTGTATACTTAGAACACTATGGGATGTGACGTCCTGTAAACGTGTATTGTATGCATGTGTGTTGTATACTTAGAACACTAGGGGATGTGACGTCCTGTAAACGTGTATTGTCTGCAGGTGTGTTGTATACTTAGAACACAAGGAGATGTGACGTCCTGTAAACGTGTATTGTCTGCATGTGTGTTGTATACATAGAATACTAGGAGATGTGACGTCCTGTAAACGTGTATTGTCTGCATGTGTGTTGTATACTTAGAATACTAGGAGATGTGACGTCCTGTAAAGGTGTATTGTCTGCATGTGTGTTGTATACGTAGAACACGAGGGGATGTGACGTCCTGTAAACGTGTATTGTCTGCATGTGTGTTGTATACTTAGAACACTAGGAGATATGACGTCCTGTAAACGTGCCACTGAACAAACTATCCAGTTCCAACGTTCACTGTGTAGCTGGGCCCTGCAGCCACGT
>BSQZ01000031.1:355000-465000 GCA_033239005.1 Lamellibrachia satsuma
TGTTCTCCGTATTCGCTAGGTGGCATGCTTTTTCCTTGCTCGTGCGAGCTTAGTAGAAAGACATAGTATATTAGCCAAAAGTGTTCTTTTGAACACGAAAACAGCCTTATTCAAGGCTAACGTAGCAATACGATTAAGTCTAATTTTTGTGATGGCGCTGTGCAAACGGCAGGTAAAGGCCACCAGGCATTTAATATGTCTTCGTCAAGTCCGGGTGTGAGAAGTCCTGGGCTGAGGTTCAGGCGAATAGTTTTAGTTTTGAGTGTAGGGGATGTACTAGGATGAAGGAACTTGAGGTGGAGTTAGAACAGCTGAGGCTGCTCGTTGTGGCAGTGGTGGGAAGGGAGCAGGTGGGTTGTGCAAGTGGGTCTGGTGGGAGGACAGTAGATGATAAAGTGGGGGAAGACGACGAGAGAGATGCTAGGGAGAGCTCACCTCAGCCTGGGAGGAAGCTGAGAGGAGGTAAAGTGACAGGTCGTAGATAGACAGGACGTAAGGGACACAGGACGATAGAAGACGAGAAGGAAAGAATAACGTAGAGAGGGAGGATACAACTGCCATAGTTAGGAAATACAGGAATTTGGTCAGAACACTAAAGCAGACGCGGGTTGAGCAGGTAATACTGCCATATATCTTACCAGTAATAGGAAGGAGGTGGTATATATATATATATATATATATATATATATATATATATATATATATATATATATATATATATATATATATATATATATATATATATATATATATATATATATAAAGTTGCATTAACATGCAAGTCGATAAGCTATGTAGGGAAGAGGAAGTTGGTGTTGTGGATTTGTGGGGACGTTTTGTTGGAAGGGCTGATATGTACATGAAGGACGGGCTTCATCTAAGTGGAAAGGGGGCAGCAGAGTTTGCGGATGGACTATCAGCAGCAGTAGACAGTGGCATGGGTAGCATATCAAATATTTTTGGTAGTAAACACTATTTAAACTAGAAGCGCAGGGGGTTACTTAGAGATGCCTCAAGCAGGACAAGAGGCCACTAGTACAGACAAACCAAAAACAAAATGTCCGGAAAGTATGAAGCAGGTTACAGATGCGTGTGTTTAAATGCTAGGAGTGTAGTAAATAAGAAAAACGAATTAAACATTATGATAGAAAATATTGACCCTCACATTGGTATTACCGAATCATGGGCCACCACAGAAAAAACAGATGCTGAATTAGGATTGACAAGATACGTAATGTTTACGAGAGATCGAATAGGAGGAAGGGGAGGGGGAGTTATTTTATATGTTAAAGAATCTATTCAGGCTTATGAAATAAAATTGGAAAGGGAAGAAGATTTCGATGAAGCTTTTCGGTGCAAAATAGCTTCAGGAAATTCAAATTTAACTTTGAATTAGTTTATCGAAGTCCAAACATAAATGAAGAGGATAATACAAAAATCCAAAATGTTATAAAGGAAGTTAGTAAAGGGAATGTATCATAATGGGATATTTTAACCATGGACACATCCAATGGAAATCTCTAGAGAGTATAGGGGGTGAGGACAAACAATTTCTATTTTTAATTCAGGATAGCTTCCTTACTCAGCACCTGCTAGAACCAACAAAGGGAGAAAATGTATTAGATATAGTTTTGTCTTCACAAAATGAATTAGTGGACAATGTAAATATACATGAACCATTGGGTAACAGTGACCACAATCAAATGCATTTAGACATCAATGTAAAATCAGAAAGCAAAAATAAAAACGCATAGGAGAAACTTCCACAAAGGAAAATTTAAAGATATGAGAAAATACTTAGCAAAACTAAATTCGAATAACATGCTGATGAATAAGACCGCAATTGAATGTTGGAATATTCTAAAATATGAAATTGAGAGTATCATCGATAAATTTGTTCCCCTGAAAAAACAAGGAAACTGTCTAGAAAGAAACACTTGTGAAAAGAAGCTATTAGATAAATAGTGTTTAAGCAAACTATGTGGAGGGTTTATAGGGGTACCAGAAAGGATGAAGACTATGCAAATTACAAAGAGGCACTTAACCTAGCTAAAACTGAAATTAGAAAGTAGAAAAGAAAAAATTGGCAGGTAGTATAAAAAGACAGCAAGAGTTGCTATGCTTATGTAAGGAGAAACAGAAAGTTCGAGATAAGGTCGGACCACTGGAAAAAACAGGAAAAAAAACAATTTCAGAAGGGTTTAAAATGGCAGAGATCCTGAATGAGTATTTCAGCTCAGTTTTTACCACAGAAGATATCAGCTCACTTCCAGTTCCATTTACTAAATTTGAGGGCAATAAATCAGAACATTTAGGGCAGTTATTTGTAACTCCTGAAATGATAACAAAGAAAATTAAGACTATGAAAGATAATAAATCACCTGGAGTTGATGGGATACCACCAAAACTGCTTAAGGAAATTGTTGAGCAAATTAGTACCCCACTTGCAAAATTGTTTAACTTGAAAGAAACAAACATTACACCGCTATTTAAGAAGGGATCGAGGAACAAGCCAGAAAATCACAGACCAGTGAGTTTAACATCAGTTGTATGTAAATTACTCGAAACATTAAATAGAGACCACATGGTTGAATTCCTTGTGAAAAAGAAATTAATAAATACATTTGAACATGGGTTCCTAAAAGCAAGGTCATGTCTAACCAATCTCCTGTGTTTCTTTTTAAGAAATTACAAAGTGGATAGATCACCGGTAACCAGTGGATGTTGTCTACTTAGATTTTCAGAAAGCTTTAGATAAAGTGCCACATCAAAGATTGGTACTTAAACAAAAAGCCCATGGTATAGGTAACGATGTAATCAACTGGATAGAAGAGTGGTTTACACACAGAAGGCAAAGAGTAATAGTAGATGGTGAGATTTCAAACTAGAAATCGGTTTGGAGTGGGGTACCACAGGGTATTAGGCCCTATACTGTTTATTAATATATATAAATGATTTGGAAGATGACATATCTAGCAAAGTACTCAAATTTGCAGATGGCACAAAAGTATTCAGAAAGGTTACTAATGGTACAGATAAACAAAGTTTACAGGATGATATAGATAAATTAGTTAAGTTGTCAGAAAAATGGCAAATGTTATTCAATTTTGGAAAGTGTAAATATATACACAGAGGACATGGGAACATGGATGAAGAATACAAAATGGGGGATGCTGTACTAGGTAGAACCACACAAGAAAAGTACTTAGGAGTAACATTTAGTGCTGACATGAAAGTTTCAGAGCAATGTGGGATTGCTGCTTCGAAATAAAATCAAATTCTAGGGCTAATTAGGAGAACTCTCATGTATAAGGTGGAACAGCTAATTGTACCCCTGTACATAGCAATAGTTTGACCACATTTGGAATATTGTATTCGTAAAAAGGACATAGACAAGCTAGAAAGAATACAACGAAGAGCAACTAAAATGATTCCAGAATTGAGAGACCTTAGTTACGAAAGTCGCTTACTACAATGTAATTTGACAACACTAGAAACCAGAATACTAAGAGAACACCAAATAAAAGTGTTTACAATAGTGAATAGTTATGAGGATATTGATAGGAATATGTTCTTCAAACTTAAAGAAGGCAGTAGAACCAAAGGACACAAAGCAGCATTTGTTAAGGAGCAGTGTATGTTGGACATGAGAAAGTACTCTTTCTCACAGAGGGTGATAAATGAATGGAACAAACTGCCAAATGATTGTGTTAATGCTAGTAATGTGAATATGTTTAAAAATAGAATTGACATATATTTGATAAGGGCGGGCTACGCATAGATGAAAAAATTGTTGGACTCTCGATAAGCCAATGGCTTCCTTGTCCACTTGCAATCTGCAACTTGTTGTTTGGGATGGCAATCTTTTTAAATATAAAATACTTTTATTGCACTAAAATCCTCGGGAGACCCAAGCTCGGCAGCGCACAAAAACAAAATGGGTTAAAGAGTTCATAATCGCTAATCGTTCCAGTTGTAAACAGGTGGATTGGTACACTAGAGAGCTATGGAGGATAAGCAAGGCGAAATGTTTTTTATATTTCCTACATAATTAGCTCTAACAGGGAATGAAATCCACAGAGCTAATGCAGCAACCAGCTTAGATTAGAAGTAGGTGTATAACTGGTTAGGTTTTCTTTAGGCAAAAGAAGCGGGTTGATTTGTTTGAAATCGTCAGGAAACAAGCCTGAGCACAGTGATGCATTTACAATATTTGTTATTGGGTAAAGTAATGTATCAAGACATACTTTCAGCAATGTAGTCGGTAATGGATCAAGATCACAGGACTTATTTGGAAAGGACATTATTATATTCCTTACTTCATCAACTGTAGCAGGTGTAAAAGAAGCAAGTAGAGAATTTGCTTGTGCAGAGTCGACATGTGCAGGATTTAAAGTATTATCTGGAAAAGCAGACATGGTCAGATGTTGTTCTTGAAATGACTGGAGAACGAGTCACATGAAGAATTGATTGAGACATGATTAGGTAGAGACGGAGCAGACACTCTGTATAAATTGTATTTATGCAATACTAATTCGATTTGGCTTTAGACGTTTGTGTATTGCAGTAGTGACACTGCTTTGAATAACGTGATTTGCGCCATACTCATTCAAGACAACTACAACGCTTTTTAGATTGTAAAAATTCAGGAGTCATCCTCGGAGCTGGTGGTTTTTATGTCACAAATTTGGTGGTTATCTGAGTGTGTTTATTAAGTAAACCCTCGAGTACGTGATAGTATTGTTTACACAAAGTGGTGTCCCTTTGGATCCCTGATAAGGTCGGATTTAGGAATATCAGCAATGTCAGTCTTATGTGTAGGTATGTAAGACACACTGTGTCTTGATTGTACTAGTATTATGGAAAATGTAACATCAACAACGACCGTATGATGGTCAGATAAGCCATCAGAAACTGTTCGCATCTGGATATTGTCATATGTTGAGCGAGTTATCACGAGATCCAGCCAGTGGCCATGAATTTGGTTTGAATTTGGATGGATGCCACCCTGGCACCCTTGGCGTTTTTGCATAAAACCATTAATATGCAAGTCATCGCCATTAAAATGTATACTACTTTCCTGTATGGTTATGATTATCTCAAAGAACAAATTATAATATGCAAATGTGTCACATGAATACGAAAATTAGCTCTAACCATTATAAGCTCACGATTTTCCTTTTTATCTCCTCGTATCTCCTCAAGAAATGGTCACAATCGCTCAAACGGGGTGTCTTAATCCATGTGGGATTCGCTAATTTCAACTATGCTAGGTAGAATAGTTTATATAAATTAGCACTTAAATATGCAAATCAGCAGACGCTGTTTCATAGTGGCGAACATTTCTATGGTGAGGTATTGATGGCATGACGAAGTGTAAAAAAGAAGACGATCGTTCATCGAATAACTTATTACGTCTTTCGTTTCTGTGTTTTGAACCTTCGATGTTGTTGCTTAGGAACAGACGGGCGTGGTGTGTATTGTTAGTAGTGAGGTACCCGGATGTCTGACATCCAGAATTTCTTAGAAGCGATACTCGTCACTGCTCGAAACAGTGAGTTGTTCATTTATTTACTTTAAACTTTATATAACTATTACTTATAATTATTTACTTATAGCTAATGTTCTTTGTTTGTCTACACAGCAGTGTGTTTTTATTAATTATTGATTTGTGATGTTGCATTTTTTTTACTGAAACTGTAAATGTGTGCTTTGAAATGTGTCCTTTATTATTATGTAAACGTATGCATGAAATACTATTGATATCATTGTTTAAGGTTTCACTTAAACGAAACGAAACGAAAGTCGAAATTATATAGGCCCTCTATGTAAGCCCTCTATGTAGGCCCTCTATGTAAGCCCTCTATGTAGGCCTTCTATGTAAGCCCTCTATGTAGGCCCTCTATGTAAGCCCTCTATGTAGGCCCTCTATGTAAGCACTCTATGTAGGCCCTCTATGTAAGCCCTCTATGTAGGCCTTCTATGTAAGCCCTCTATGTAGGCCCTCTATGTAAGCCCTCTATGTAGGCCCTCTATGTAAGCCCTCTATGTAGGCCCTCTATGTATGTATGCCTTTTTGGCTTTGTATCTTGGTAAAAGTTACGACTGGAGCGCCGTGGAGAAGGGAAAGCTTGGAAACCTTTGGCCACAGCCGGACAGGATCAGGTGCGAACAATCATCGGGCCGAGTAAAGCCCGACAGGATGGTCGGGCCGAGTAAAACCCGACAGGATGGTCGGGCCGAGTAAAGCCCGACAGGATGGTCGGGCCGAATATAGCTGGACAGGATGTTCGGGCCGAATAAAGCCCGAAGATCTCGAAAGAAAACTAGAAGTAGACAACAATCTCAAAATCTAATGCCACAAACAATGCGTGCCACCATACACGTCACCATACACGTCACCATACACGTCACCAGACACGTCACCATACACGTCACGGTCTATTACACAAAGACATTTAAAACGAATACGTGCTGATTCAAATCAGTCTGAAGAAGCTTCGTCAAGCAAACGTTGCCGTCGAGCAGAGACTCCAATGTTTGACTTGAATTAACAATGTTTCTTTTGCGGTGAAACTTGCCTGATGTCCCAGAATAGAAACATCCGAGTCTCAAGTCTCAAGTGGTTTTACTCCAAACAGCCCAAACTTGGGCTAACGCAGGAGTTTGTGGTGGGCTGTGCGCATGCGCTGTGGGTGGTACATTCGATTAAAAGACTAGTATCATTAATGTTGCTGAAATGGTTTTTATTTGATAGTTTTATTTATTTTATGTATAGGATGTTTAACGAAATTTTTAATAGGCTGGTTGTGTGTATGGACACTGTCGCTGCCCTGCCACATGCACACATAGACAGTCTCCATACCCACACCCATGAGTCGTTGTCGGTGGGTTGTACTTTGTAGGACTGCAGACCGTGGTGATCGAAAGACATTCAAGCAAGCTACGTTAGATATTTGAGAATCCCTGCATGACGCAACGGGACACCAGGTCAAGATGCGGTTAATGGGTGCAGTGAGTGATCATGCCGCCGACGCGAGGTATCATGACGCCTGCAGGGATTCGTTTATGGCGACTCGTTCTGTCTCAGCCGCAGCACAGATTGGCAAACAGACTGGAATGCAATATTCTCGCGGATTCAAGCTCAGTGACGTTCTACGGTATGAGCTTGCACCGGTGCCGGCATCAATGTTTTTCGCAGAAAATGGAGATATGAGAATAGTAAACACAACGGCGACACAAACAAATCTCCAGGTAGAAACTCCATCGAAACTGGCTCCCCAGCCTGATGCTACCACCGTTGATAGCTGTGCGATCCTCTGGGTCATTTATTGGCCTAACAGGGGAACTGTGCGAGACGTTTGTGGACACTTTCACTAGCTTCATCTTTGGAAAGGCAAAAAGGTGTGATATATACTTGGTATTCGACATATGAATCTGCAGAGCCTGCTGCCACCCCAGAAGGTTGTTCTTACTCTGATCGAAAACAAGGTTCAGTTGATTGAAATAATTTGTCATCGTTTGATCGAGGCAAGTCACTAAGGAAAGCCGACCAACCACAGGCTCGTCGTTACAGGCCAGGAAACTTCCCCGACGGAGATTCATCGAGGGTTGCAAAGGCGTCGTGACGATCTGAAGATGACACACGAGGAGGCAGATGTCATCTTGTTTCAGCAAGTGGCTAAAGTTATCAACGACGGAGTAGAACTTCAGCTTTTCTGCAGTCTGACAATGGAAAGCACCACTTCAGGGCGAACCGTGATAGATATTGGGGCCAACCAGCTGGGTGCGACACAGTTGTGCAGTTGTGGGCAGAGGGACTGCAGAGAGCACTGCTATAAAGGCGCTAGAAGCTAGCCACTCTCTTCGCAAACTTGGTGAGGTTGATGTGTGTATTGAAGAGGTAGTTGCTGAGGCCAAAGATGTCTGGGCTACAAAGATGGGGAAGCCGAATGTCACAACAACGCCAGACCTGAAGGTTCTGCAACCAACCACAGAAGCCTTTGAACAAAACGAACGACGCGTTTATATTCAGACGGCGATGTGGAATTCGGCTGTCAAGTCGGAACCACCAACGTTGGATCCAACAAAGTACGGCTGGGCGCGTGATGAAGCATCGAGGTCACTAATTCCGATTATGTTGCCGCCTAATGTCGCCCTTGCTCCATATGTAGTCTTAGATATGATTCGCTGTGGATGTTCCTCGGACATGCCGTGCTACACAGTGCAATGTCCATGTACATCAGCCAAATTACCATGCACAGTTATGTGTGCTTGTCAGGGAGAAACGGGCTGCAGGACTGAACAACCACAGGCGGCTGCATCATTTGCTGGTGACGAAGACTCTGATGATAATGAGTGAGGTATAGTGATTAGAGCTAATTTGCATATTCATGCGACAAATTTTCATATTATAATTTCTTCATTAACGTAACAATAACCAGAGACCAGGAAAACATTCGTTTGGACGCCTTATTTTGATTGTTTGGATGTCTACTATTCGTGATATATTTAGGAAAGTAGTATTCATTTTAATGGCGATGACTAATTTGTATAATAATGGTTTAATACAAAAACGGTCAAGAGTGCCACGGTGGCTTCCGTCAGATTATTGACATGGAAAGTTTGAATCACAAAAATAAAAAAAAAACATCGTGCAGATCTCAAAGCACGCTTCACTGGCCAATACCCGGACTATAGCGGTGACCGCTGACTCATGTAGGAGGATATATGGATCAAGTATTACCGTATTAACTGCTTGCGAGTGAAGTTCTCTGTGAAGCCAGACAGGAGTGAGACGAAGTAGCCAGGTAGTCCAGTTCTGTGCACCAGAACGTCCCTCAGCGTCGTTTTCTCCGTCAATTCTGCGGTGTACAACACAAACTCATCCCCCAGAATCGTCCGCAGCGGCGTGTCCCAGTCAAAGCTGTGAAACGAACAGACGTTGTATATTTCTGTGAAACCTACGGCAGTGGTACATGATTTGGGGACATGAAGTTGTATCCACCATTTCCATTAGCATTGCCCTACCAAAATATGACTGGGTGTAATACAGGGTATCACAAGCTCTTGCATTGGCTGCGTGTTCTCCCAAGTCGGCTAACATATAATAATCCATACAGGCACATATACACTCGCGCACGACCACTCGCACACACGCACGCTCAACACACATACACACACGCACGCACACACACACTCACACAATATTGTAACATCAACTCACCTGCTTTCTTCGAGCAGCATGGCGAGCAAAGTGACCGTGAACGACTTTGTTGTTGAAGCGATTGGAAACAGGGTTTTTGTATCAACCGTTCGTTTCTTTTCAACGTCAGCGAAACCGAATCCACGTTCCAGCAGCACTTGGCCGGAACTGACGACAGATAATGTCAATCCAGGAATGTGACGACATCCCATGACGTGTTTCACGAATCCAGATATCTTGGTAACGTCCGTCGCCGTCAAAGTTCGCTTCGCGCCAAGCGCTGACGTCAATATGAAGCAAAGGGCCAGTACGGCAGTTACCCGACAAAGCGCCATCGCTTAGACTTGAATAGGTTATGGCTATCTGACTGCCTCCAGACATATGTGGTGTTTTCTACATAGCAACATCGTTTAGTGATTGTGTTGAGTGGCTGATGCCCATTGCGCCGGCGATTACATACAGTGATTCTCTGAGGAAGACGAATACAAAAGTCGTTGCCCACTGTGATTTCGTGAGGTCTACGCAAAAACAATGATTGCACACTGTGATGTCCTTGCTTGTGCGGTGTTAGCAACGGTTTCTGGAAAGTGTGTAAAGCGAATCGTTGTATTCCTACTTCGGTGCTCCGGTTGTGAGGTGAACAAAAGGTCTTCCCACGTCATCTTTCTGTCTTCATATCTCCTGCCCGGTGTCATTCTATCCTCGAAACGAAAATGTGGACAATCTTTCGCCAATGTTATATTTGTGTTTAGTTGGCAACTATACACCAATGTTTCGTGATCCGCGTTTGGTAGCTGATATATTGTTCTGTTCCATTTCTTCCAGCAACACTAACATAAAATGCTACAAACTGCAGTGAACGCTGAATCCAAAGGGATACCAAACGACGCGTTCCTCCTTAACTTCTGCCCTCTACTAGCCTCTTGGACAGAACATTTCCATTAGCTTGACGAACACCTGACATTTTAACAAACATTTTCTTGACTGCGACATTTCTATACTTAGCTCCAACAGAAAGGCCGATACTGCTCAGATCGCAGACCGGAACCCACGCCTTGCTGCGTCGCGCCTCCGGACGTATAAAGGTACGTCAGTCGGCCACTCCCCACACTGACACTTCGGCCCAGCCGCGTCGCTTTTCCGATCGAGTCCAAACACATCGATCGATACAAATGCGTCCAGCTTCCGATTAGCAATAATTAACGTCGGATTAGGTGTTCGTTACGATAAGTAATCGATACGTGGATGTTTGTAATTAGCTCGGCGTCCTTCCCCGCCCCGACCGAGGCGTCCGTGTTCCCGGCTGGTCAGTCTGACTTCCCACAGATTGGCAATTCATTACCTGCCTCTTTGATATTCAACGAATATTTGCATTCCAGCACGTGTGACTGCGCTGCTCACATGTCGAGCGTTCTGTGCACTCCGCATGCATGTCAATTACTCCGCATTGACCGACCTCGAGGGCGTTTCCTTCCAACCACAATGATTATTCTGATATATTGCTGTTCGTAGTCTGAATATTTAGCACAATAATATTACATAAAATCCATTAGTTCCATTTTTAGCATCATCAAAACATGATGTTTTAATATATTATCAATTCATGATCAATAAAATTGTATTCCAAATAACCACCCACTACTATTATTGACAAAAATATTATTTATTTATTCTTACTTTCTAACACTCTTCATCTTTTTGTGCTCTAGACCATGAACGAAGTAAAGCCGAGAAAGGATTTCACATCAGATGTATCAATTTCAAGAAATTCTGTTGACATGTCAAGTGTAAAAGGCAGGCAGTCATCTGGCAAATCACACAAACGACACCGTTTGTGATAGAAGGGGTATAACTGGTTCTGAAAGTCGAGCACTACATTAAATGGGAACGCCCCAGTAGGACAAGCGCACTGCAATCATTCACTGCTCTAATTACACGTGACATTTGTAGAGCTATGTCAGGAAGTCGTTTTGCGTTCTGCCCAAGATTGCACGATTTCATAAGAATCTTGTTTTTCAGTTATATTGCCTGCAGCTGATATCATCGTTGCTGCTATGTCTAACATAAGTGCGTGCGTGCGTGAGACCGTAAGCCTATTTCCTTAAACAGTGGGGTGCCTGCATTTAATCCTCTTGGCGACATTCACCATTTAAACCGCTGCCACAACTTACATTTGATGTGCAAATTCGACCGTCACAGGTGATTTGTTGGGTGGCGCCATTGTCGGGGAGTTTCAAACTGTAGGCCTATCTTATGGGTGGCGCCATCGCGTGGCCTTGGATGCTGTTGATTAAAAATGACGAATCCGTGACAAACTCCCCACCAGTGTCGCCACTCAGCATATCACCACTGCCACAACTTGGTTATACATTTAAAATGGACACTGTGCATGTTGTATGGGCAACGCGATTGTTGTCTAGGTAAGATAAGATAGTGTAAGATAATTATTTATTGTCAATGAAGTTGAGAAATTTGTCTCGGGTAAGAACAGACATGACTGCAATATATACATAAAACCATTCTATAAAAGCGGCATATAAGTAGACAGTGAAACATATTAATAATAATAGTACTAATAATAAATAATAAATACACAAATAAATAAATGAATAGACATTATATACATTGCATACACATTACTTGTTATGCTAGGACCGACAAGTGACACTGTTGCAGCAGGCATCATGAGTTAAGTTGTTTAATGGACAGTGGCACAAGTGAGCATTTGTATCTATTAAGCCTGCACAGATGATTTCTATAACGTCTGCCAGATGGCAGGAGCTGAAATTCATTATGTAAAACATGTTTGGTATCATAAATAATCTTGACTGATTGTCTTCTTAATGTCTGTTAAAAAATCTCATGAAGGTGAGATCATGGGAGATGTGGAACCTGTTATTTTCATGGCAGTTCTTATCAAGCGAGAAAGATGTGATTTCAACTGAACAGACATATTGCCAAACCAAGCAGTAATCCCATAGCGCAGTATGCTTTCAATAATGGAGCGATAAAAAAGAACAAGTATTTTTCTCATCAACACCAAAAGCTCTCAATCTTCGGAGAAAATACAACCGCTGGTGGACTTTGGAGTACACACTCTGAATATGGACATTCCAGCTACGTTTTTTTTATCAAGATGGACAGTTAGGTATTTGTACTGACCAATATGGGCAATTTCTTCACCATGAATAACAACAGGCAAGTGATCGGCAACAATACATTTAGCATCAAAAATCATCTCTTGAGTCTTACTAACATTGAGTTTGAGGTGGTTGTTGTCACACCAATATACAAAGCTTTCAATTTCAGAAGTGAACATATTAATGTCAGAATCAGCATGTAACAGACTAAGAATAGCCGAGTCATCACAAAATGTGATTATGTAGTTGTTAATACTGCTGCTAGTACAGTCATGTGTATACAGAATGTACAAAATCGGCGAACTGACACAACCTTGGGGTGCACCGGTATTTGTTACCACAGTTTTGGGAAAGAGTCTGATTTACTTTAATAAGCTGCACTCTGTCTGTTATAAAAGAATGATACCACTTGATGATATATGGATTGACATTCAATTGTTTCAGCTTAGCGAGTAGGGTGTGAGGTTGGATAAGGTTGAACGCCGAGCTAAAATCTATAAACAGTAGTCTAGCATAAGCCTTGGGCTTGTCTAAGTGTTTCAAAATTAAATGGACAACAGTTCCTCTGCCCTGCCTGTAGGCAAACTAGAATGTGTTAAGGTAGTCCTGAACGTCTAACCTCAGTTTACAAGCCACTAAGCGTTCCAAACATTTCATGACAATTGATGTAAATGCAACAGGTCTGTAATCATTGTTTTCTTTTGGGCAAGTTTTCTTTTGTACAGGAGTGATATATGAGGTTTCCCAGAGTATTGGGACCCTGTGGCTATCGACCGAAAGTTGGAATATGGGGCACCAAGCCGGTGCCAGCTCCTCAGCAAATATTTTCAATAAAAAAGCTGAAATGCCATGGGAACCAGTTGCTTTTCTACTACATACATGTTGGAAGACTTTGGTAACATCCACATCAATTTCAAGCCTAGTGGCATTACTGATAAACACATCACTGAGCACAGAATCACATCTGCTGGAAGAGTCCTGAGTATCAAAACGTCTGTAAAAATCATTCATTTCATCAGCAAAAGCCTGTTCATTTGTAGTGTGTATTGGTTTCCTAGTACAGTTCATGCTTATGGCTGACTTCATGGTATCCCATAATGTTTTATTGTTCATGCAATTGAAAAGTTTCTCCATGTTGTCTTTATAGTGTCGTTTTTTTCTCTCCCAGTTTGGTGTTAAGTTCCTTCTGCACCCATTTGACCTCTTGTCTGTCTTTCCTTGCAAACGCCATCTTTTTTCTATGTATGCAGTTTTTGATCTCCTTGGTTATGTAAGGTTAGTTGTTGGGAAAACATTTCACAGTTTTCTTTGGAATGACAGTTTCTGTGCAAAACTTGATATAGTCTGTCACTGAATCTATAGCAGTGTTGATGTCGGGATTGTCCTGAGTGAAAACCTCCCGGTCTGTGCACATGAAACAGCCCTTAAGCGTCTCTACTTTGTCAACAGACCACACATTAACGGTTTTCAACACGGGTTTGCTTCACTTCAGGACTGGTCGTTATGTGGGTATGAGATGAACAATATCATGGTCTGATTTGGCAATAGATGGTTTGATCTTAGCTGTGTACGCACCTGGTATATTCCCATAACATTTGTGTAGCGTTTTGCCTTTGCGAGTGTCACTCATAACATACTGCAAGAAGCATGGTAGACAGAACTCCAGCTTGTAGTGACTAAAATCACCCAGGATGGACGACATTGATGTATTTGGTTGTGTGCTGCCTGCGCCACTGGTCGTTGATGTCTTTGGTTGTGTGCTGCCTGCACCACTGGTCGTTGATGTCTTTGGTTGTGTGCTGCCTGCGCCACTGGTCGTTGATGTCTTTGGTTGTGTGCTGCCTGCACCACTGTTCGTTGATGTATTTGGTTGTGTACTGCCTGCACCACTGTTCGTTGATGTCTTTGGTTGTGTGCTGCCTGCACCACTGGTCGTTGATGTCTTTGGTTGTGTGCTGTCTGCACCACTGGTCGTTGATGTCTTTGGTTGTGTGCTGCCTGCACCACTGGTCGTTGATGTCTTTGGTTGTGTGCTGCCTGCACCACTGGTCGTTGATGTCTTTGGTTGTGTGCTGCCTGCACCACTGTTCGTTGATGTCTTTGGTTGTGTGCTGCCTGCACCACTGTTCGTTGATGTATTTGGTTGTGTGCTGCCTGCACCACTGTTCGTTGATGTCTTTGGTTGTGTGCTGCCTGCACCACTGTTCGTTGATGTCTTTGGTTGTGTGCTGCCTGCACCACTGTTCGTTGACGTACACATGATGTCTCCCCCTTTGCCCTTCCCTGAATGTTCATCTCTGTCTGCTCGAATGAGCGAAAAGCCATCAATTTCCAAAAGAGAATCAGGAATGTCTTTGGTCAACCAAGTGTCGGTAAGAGTCAAGACACAGGCATCACGAAATTCGTAGCATACCTTGGCTTGCCGTCGTAGTTCGTCCTTCTTGGGTTTCAGGGATCGTGCATTGCTCAAAATCATAGACGGAGGGGGCTCGTTTTTCGTCTTCCTGCCTCTTTTCCTCCGGCGTGTTTGTTGTATGTTGTTGTCGAGATGGTTGTATGTAAGCTCAGGGAGTTTAATGGGTGGAGCAACGCCGCTGTCACGAAGTGCCAGCAGCATGTCTCTAGTGTAGGTGAGCACTCGCTGACGCTGGTCGCCACTTTCTGAGCGAGGTGTCATGAAGCCTGATGTAAAGAGTAAGCACAAAAGCAAGAAGTGTCCACTTCACGTAACTTGCCATCACATTCATTCGCATATTGTCCAACTCCAAGGATCATAAAAGTATGTGAAACTATACACAGAGTAGCTAAACAAAGCAAAATATCGCAGCCGTGTGTTCCCCCGTGTCGCCGCTGCGCAACGCCGCGGATCAATTGGTACATCGTTGCTACTGTGAACGTGAGTAAACATAACATAATTTCTAATAAAAACTAACGTTATTTTGTTCTTATTCGCAACGCAAACACTATCCACAATTGTGTGCAGTTGAAACTGAGAGACAAAAATAGGACTTTACCAAATGAAATGACGATGTGCAGAATCTGCACATCACTGAGAAACACTTAATGTATGCTACCCCCAAGAAAAAAACGTATCTGTAATACATTGATATTTCAGAACATTTTCGAAACTGTTACATTCATTCACATATACATTAACACAGCACAAACATTTGTGACATAAATTACTTGAAAATAACGAGATGTTAGATCTTGTCTTCTGTCGATTCGTACAGCTGTAAGCCACACAAGAAATAATCATATTCGTTGTCCCACAACTTTCTCCAGCAAGCCTCCAAAATGTTTGTCTTTGAGAGGTTAACACTAATGCACGATGCTCACTCCAGTATGAACAACCCAACTGCCCTCACTTATAACACAACTGCTGGGACCACCCTCACCCTCAGTCTGGCGGCTGGCTATTAGCCCGATAAGTTTATACTTCTCTGGTAGCCACCTCATCTTCATTGCTTTTGTTTGCCTTATATTGTACATGGTGATGGTGAGGAGGAAATAAATACGTTGACACGGATTCCAAATAACACTGCAATACTCCAACTGGCTTCTGACTAGAGATATATACAACGATCGCAAAGCTTGTTCATTGGTAAATGAACAAACGCGCTTAATAAAACCACTTATCTTAAAAGCTTTAGATACATTATTATATTTACACCATTTACAAAAACACATCAAACTACGTCGCCAGCGACCAGACAGTGTTGTTGTCGACATTCTTAGTTTCAAAGTCCGAAGATTCAAAGAAAAGGTTAAATGTTTAGCGACAGTCACCCACGTCACCAGACGTGGGCGACGTGGGTAAATTTGAAATACATACGATTATATTAATGATCTACATCGTAAGTAGCTTATAGCTTATCACGAGACGTGATGTGATTGGACACATAGTTACATAATATTTCAGTCATTTAAGTGATTTTGGTTTGCTTCACTTGCTAATTATTTGCACTTCACCTAAACAAAAATGATAACACATATGTTTGTTAAAGTGCTGGTTTTAAATTACACCCAGTATCACTAATGCGTCGCATTTCTACTTCTACTTTGATAGAGAGTCCTTTTGCCAAAATATTGACGCCACTTGGAGTTTAGATATTGAGATACCAGCTATGTGAGTCTACGATAGGCTAGGCACTTACCCCCTGTGTGGAATCTGTTACTTCCCCAGATATATACACCAGGTAGGATGGACATATACACCAGGTAGAATGGACATATACACCAGGTAGAATGGACATAGACACCAGGTAGAATGGATATAGACATCAGGTAGAATGGACATAGACACCGGCTTTTAGTGCCTCTTCCAAACAAACTTGCCCAAACGAAATTGCCCAAACCCCGGTCTCTCGATCTACGACCTGATATGCTAACCGTTGGATCACCGCACCCCAGGATTCAAGAAAACGTACTTGGCAGTAATATATACAAAGAGGAATGCTGACTCAATGATCAGATCGAACGTTAAATGAAATATAAATAACAAGAGGCGTTGTCATGCCCTGTCTACGAGCCGAGGTAATTAATAAAACGTGTTGAATCCCGATAAGCAGACAACGAGTAGCTGTGGCGGACATGGGTCACTTCTGAATTTGCCGGGCCCCATGTGATAAGTAATTTTTCATTGGACACATACATAAATACAAGCACTCTGCACACATAACATTACGAAAAAAGGTCGCTGCTGGGCGGGTCGCTGGTACTTGTTTTTCTCTACGGAAAAATTATTGCATATTAATAATTTCAGGTCAGTTTTCGCCAGACGCCATTGCTGCATTAATCGCACCGCGCGTCCGTCGGCGACGCACTGTCTGTCGTCACACGGCCATAAACTCTCGCGTTCGTAAATAGCCGCAGACTTTCAGTTGAAAATAAACGAAATTTCCTTGGCAAGATAATACGCGATCACCATTGTGGTGGAGTGTTGGCGTCATGTAAGAAGAGAACGGCGATGTGGTGGAGTGTTGGCGTCATGTAAGAAGAGAACGGCGATGTGGTGGAGTGTTGGCGTCATGTAAGAAGAGAACCGCGATGTGGTGGAGTGTTGGCGTCATGTAAGAAGAGAACGGCGATGTCGTGGTTCCCTCCTCAGTTGACTTAGCTCATCGTGGTCCAAAAACGTGGATATACATTTGATAAAACTACGGCAACGAGTTAGAAATACTAAGTACAAAAACCTGCAAGAAAAATACTCAAATTAATGCAAACACAACAATTGTAATAAAAGAACCAGCAAGAACATGTAAGTAGTTCTATAGTTCGCACATACCCCTCTATGACTTAGCAATCGTGAGTTATGGGACTTTGTGGCAGATGGTACAAAAAATCTGCTGTAACGGACAGTGCATGCAGAAATGGACAGATACCGCTGCGTGATCTCGCTGGAATGAATATGGTGTGCAGTGGATGTGTTGCATCGCATAAGATGTTTTCTGTCTTCTTTGTCATGCAATGACAGTGCTACTGAAGGTTGACAAGACATTTGACTAATCTCAAAGATAGTTTCGAGAGGAAATGCAGTCCTTGTTTACATGTGTGTAGTATATGGATAGCTCAAGTAACATGTGCAGTCGGATCAATAAAAGAGTGCGTACTTGTCTTAAGATCATCGAAATAATTGACACTGATCGTTAGATCGGGTAACTTGCGAACGTGTGAATATCTTTATGTCATAGTATATAGGGCGGAACCACTTTTGCCGAATTTTTACCGGATCCGGTAAAAGAAATGTAATAGATTGTACGATAATTTCACCGAAACTTAATAACACATTTGCACAAATGAGCGGGCTAGCGTGTTGTATTCAACAGTAGACAAGGTACAAATGAGCGGGCTAGCGTGTTGTATTCAACAGTAGACAAGGTACAAATGAGCGGGCTAGCGTGTTGTATTCAACAGTAGACAAGGCACAAATGAGCGGGCTAGCGTGTTGTATTCAACAGTAGACAAGGTACAAATGAGCGGGCTAGCGTGTTGTATTCAACAGTAGACAAGGCAGGACGTTTCACGAAATGAGTGTGAAACGAGAGGAGCGAAAAGAGCTGATCTGTAGTCACGTTTGTTTGCCCGTGTCTGTCTGTTTACACCGTCAGCGGCCGTCGACGGCACGAGTGAGGGACGGCAAGGTATGTGCGAGTGAGGGACGGCAAGGTATGTGCGAGTGAGGGACGGCAAGGTACGTGCGAGTGAGGGACGGCAAGGTACGTGCGAGTGAGGGACGGCAAGGTATGTGCGAGAGAGGGACGGCAAGGTACGTGCGAGTGAGGGACGGCAAGGTATGTGCGAGTGAGGGACGGCAAGGTATGTGCGAGTGAGGGACGGCAAGGTATGTGCGAGTGAGGGACGGCAAGGTATGTGCGAGTGAGGGACGGCAAGGTACGTGCGAGTGAGGGACGGCAAGGTACGTGCGAGTGAGGGACGGCAAGGTATGTGCGAGTGAGGGACGGCAAGGTATGTGCGGGGTGGGGACGGCAAGGTATCTGCGGGGTGGGGACGACAAGGTATGTGCGAGTGAGGGACGGCAAGGTACGTGCGAGTGAGGGACGGCAAGGTATGTGCGAGTGAGGGACGGCAAAGTATGTGCGAGTGAGGGACGGCCAGGTATGGGCGAGAGAGGGACGGCCAGGTATGTGCGCGTGCGGCGGGCAGCAGAACGCTGTTCTACGGTGGTTACGCTATGTTTGATGAGATATAGAGACCACAATTTGATTCGTCGACAATGTAGGGTACACCAGTATCCCCGGTGCCCTGCAAATCCTGTGATGACTACATCCAACAGAAGCTCATACATTATTATTGCGCCACATGGTGGGCACGGATTCCCACGTCCTCCCCTGGTTCCTACTGCCAGGCTAATTAGTAATAGTAGCTCTGATCTATTTTTCCCGAAAGTTGAAAAAACCGTTGGAACTGGGGAGTTCTCGCTAGCTGCACCAACACTTTTGAATTCACTGGTAGTTGGAGGAAACATAATCAAATGTTTCCGTCAACTGACGACATCATAAAAAGTATTAACCGTGCCCCCCAGCCCCCCTAGCTCCCCCCAGCCCCCCCCAGCTCCCCCCAGCCCCCCAGCCCCCCCCCCAGCTCCACAGCGTATTCATTAATTTCTGGACAACTTTAACATTGCATACCGATTTCGAGATCGCCTAATCCTTTCGTCTCTGAACTTCGGCTTCAGAGCATTTAGGCACGATAGTAGTTGCAGTAATTTCATTATTATCATTATTGCTATTACTATTATTATTATTGTTGTTATTGTCGTCGTTATAACCATCATCATCATGTACGCGCGAGCTCCCTTCAACTACCCTGCAAGTGGACGTGTAATTCACAACGTGTAAATAGACAGTGTCAAGAAACACTGGCGTGCAGGCGTGTTCACATGCACGCATGTACGTGTGTGTTGTGTGTCGGTTGGCTGCAGGCGCGTTCACATGCACGCATGTACGTGTGTGTTGTGTGTCGGTTGGCTGCAGGCGTGTTCACATGCACGCATGGACGTGTGTGTTGTGTGTTGGTTGGCTGCAGGCGTGTTCACATGCACGCATGTACGCGTGTGTTGTGTGTCGGTTGGTGTGTAGTTGTATTCACACGCACGCATGTACGCTTGTGTTTTGTGTCGGTTGGCTGCAGGCGTATTCACACATACGCATGTGTTGTGTGTCCGTTGGTGTGTAGGCGTGTTGACACGCACGAATGTACGCGTGTGTTGTGTGTCGATTGGCTGTAGGCGTGTTCACACGCCCCCGTGTACGAGTGTGTTGTATATCGGTTGGCGTGTAGACATGTTCACACGCACGCATGTATACGTATGTTGTGTGTCGGTTGATGTGCAGGCGTGTTCACGGGCACGCATGTACGAAGAAGATGTTGGCCTGTGAGTGATAATAGGCCAAACTTCCCTGGAGACTGGTCAAAATCACAACACGGTGGATGTCAAGATATCGTTATTTTCTGCAGTGCGTGATGATTTAACCACTCGGCATCCCTCGGATTTTCTACTATTTGATAGCCTAGGAACTGTTATATTGTGTGATCATATGATGGAGAAAAAAAATTTGAGATTTCCACTTGTCTTCAAAGTCTAGTAGAACCAGAAACAAAAAAAAGCCATTTAGGATTAGTGCCCTCACCTTACTGTGTACCACCTGACTTATAGTTGCCTTAAGTCTGTTTGCCTATTGGCAGATGAACGAGGTCAGTGGAAGATGCACACAATAACAACAACGATACCTGTACAACACCAACGATACCTGTACAACACCACAACGATACCTGTACAACACCACAACGATACCTGTACAACACCACAACGATACCTGTACAACACCACAGCAGGTAAATGTGACCTTAGGTGAACAAACTTCAGTGCTCCACAACAACATTAATAATAATATGTTTTTATTTCAGACAATTTATTTTAACAGTTTGTCGATATAAAAACAATAAATACATAGATTAAAAACAGTATATTTCAAAAATATACAAAGCTAAGATCCATTGATGCCGGAATTTCGACGTACAGTCATCATCATCATCTCAGCGAAGGTCTCCCAAGCTGGTATCATTTACTTCTGTCCTGTGCCGTTCTCATCCATGTCATGCCAGCAAACTTTACAATTTCATCTCTCCATCTATTTTTTTGTCGTCCCCGACTTCGAGAACCTGTCATTGGTCTCCATTCTGTTGTTATCTCTGTCAACCTGTTGTCCTTAGTTCTGGCAAGGTGTCCCACCTATCTCCATTTCTTGATTTTAACTTGTTTTATGATATCCTGGATTCTAGTTTGCGCTCCGATCCATTTGCTAGTTTTTTTCTATTTCTCTTGGTAATTCCTAGCATATATCTTTCCATGCTTCTTTGTGTTGTTCTAAGTTTTTGTTCTTTTTTTTCATTTCATAGATGATAATATACATTTGTCAAAGACTCTATGTTTCAGGCATATTGGCATGTTACTCTTCATAATGTCATTAACTTTTGCGAAGGCAGTCCACCCAGTTTGGGTTCTCCTTTTTCTTCTAAATTGCTGTAATCTGTTTTTACAAATGTTCCTATACTTTAGTAGCGTAACTTTTGAACATGACTTTTGCTGTTTTATGTTTATTCTTAACCCAATATTGTTACTTTCTTTGTTGAGGTCATTTAACATTTCGTCTAGTTCTTCTGCATTGTTTCTGATATCATCAGCAAAGCGAAGGTGGCTCAGATGATGACCGTTTATTTTGCTTCCCTTTCTATCCCAGTCTAACCTCCTTCTCGGGCAGCATTAAACAATTGAGGTGAGACAGCGTCCTCTGTCTTACCTCTCTATCTATGTTGATCTTGTTGAAGTATGTTGATGTTCCCTGGTTATATATTGTGTTGATGATATTGATGTAGGATTAATGTACACCCTGGTTGTATATTGTGTTGATGATATTGATGTAGGATGAGTGTACACCTGGTTGAATAGAGCTTCACTAACTGCTGGGACTTCAACGCTGTCGAAGGCTTTCTCATATCGATGAAACCCAGACATAATCGTTGCCTATATCCTTCATGTTTTGGATGATCTGGTTTATCACATGTCGGTGGTCAGTTGTGGAAAAACTGCTTTTGAATCCTGTCTTCTTTTCTGATGCACTGGGTGAAGAGTTCAGCAAGCTGTTTGCATACTATGTCCCCTTTCTTTGAGGAACTCTATTAGGACTTCATCGGTGAAGAGTTCAGCAAGCTATTTGCATACTATGTCCCCCTTCTTTGAGGAACTCTATTAGGACTTCATCGGTGAAGAGTTCAGCAAGCTATTTGCATACTATGTCCCCTTCTTTGAGGAACTCTATTAGGACTTCATCTTCTCCTGGTGCTTTGACTTTCTTCATATATTTCAGGGACTTTTTGAACTCGTTTCTTGTGGTGCCTGGTACTTGATCCTCATCTATGTTGATATCGGGTGTTGATAGTTTATTTTTACTGAAATACAGATCTTGATAGAATTCTTCTACCCTGCTAATGATTTCATCTCTATCATTTATGGTATGAAGCCTTCACTGGATTTCAGGGTAAATATCTGTGATTTTCCAAGTCTGAGTTGTCGTTTAGCTCGTTTGAGGCTTCTGTGCTCTTGGGTGTTCAATCTTTTTCATGTTATATTGGCCGATTTCATCTTTCATTCGTTTCCTATGTTTCTGCGTATTCTATCCTTTGATTTCCTTTTTCTTCTTTCAACTCCCTTCTCTTTTTCAACAGTTTGTGTGTTTACTCAGAAAGTTGTTCTGCTTTGGTGGGTGTCTCTTTCCGCGCTGCCCTCGTTGCACTTTGTGTGATTGTGTCCGTGATTTTCTCACATCATAAATCTGTCTACTTTGTCATGCAAGGCATCAGACGTTTTTGTAATATTCTAATATTTTGCAAATTATTTAAGTGTGGGGGTCTTCTCTCTCACTAGTCCCGCCCTTTCTATACGCATGTTGATCTTGATTTACGTGTGGGGGTCTTCTCTCTCACTAGTCCCGCCCTCTCTATACGCATGTTGATCTTGATTTACGTGTGGGGGTCTTCTCTCTCACTAGTCCCGCCCTCTCTATACGCATGTTGATCTTGATTTACGTGTGGGGGTCTTCTCTCTCACTAGTCCCGCCCTCTCTATACGCATGTTGATCTTGATGTACGTGTGGGGGTCTTCTCTCTCACTAGTCCCGCCCTTTCTATACGCATGTTGATCTTGATTTACGTGTGTGGGTCTTCTCTCTCACTAGTCCCGCCCTCTCTATACGCATGTTGATCTTGATTTACGTGTGGGGTCTCTCTCTCACTAGTCCCGCCCTCTCTATACGCATGTTGATCTTGATTTACGTGTGTGGGTCTTCTCTCTCACTAGTCCCGCCCTCTCTATACGCATGTTGATCTTGATGTACGTGTGGGGTCTTCTCTCTCACTAGTCCCGCCTCTCTATACGCATGTTGATCTTGATTTACGTGTGTGGGTCTTCTCTCTCACTAGTCCCGCCTCTCTATACGCATGTTGATCTTGATGTACGTGTGGGGGTCTTCTCTCACTAGTCCCGCCCTCTCTATAGGCATGTTGATCTTGATTTACGTGTGGGGGTCTTCTCTCTCACTAGTCCCGCCCTCTCTATACGCATGTTGATCTTGATTTACGTGTGGGGGTCTTCTCTCACTAGTCCCGCCCTCTCTATACGCATGTTGATCTTGATTTACGTGTGGGGGTCTTCTCTCTCACTAGTCCCGCCCTCTCTATACGCATGTTGATCTTGATTTACGTGTGGGGGTCTTCTCTCTCACTAGTCCCGCCCTCTCTATACGCATGTTGATCTTGATTTACGTGTGGGGTCTTCTCTCTCACTAGTCCCGCCCTCTCTATACGCATGTTGATCTTGATGTACGTGTGGGGTCTTCTCTCACTAGTCCCGCCCTCTCTATACGCATGTTGATCTTGATTTACGTGTGGGGTCTTCTCTCACTAGTCCCGCCCTCTCTATACGCATGTTGATCTTGATTTACGTGTGGGGGTCTTCTCTCTCACTAGTCCCGCCCTCTCTATAGGCATGTTGATCTTGATTTACGTGTGGGGGTCTTCTCTCTCACTAGTCCCGCCCTCTCTATACGCATGTTGATCTTGATTTACGTGTGGGGGTCGTCTCTCTCACTAGTCCCGCCCTCTCTATAGGCATGTTGATCTTGATTTACGTGTGGGGGTCTTCTCTCTCACTAGTCCCGCCCTCTCTATACGCATGTTGATCTTGATTTACGTGTGGGGGTCTTCTCTCTCACTAGTCCCGCCCTCTCTATACGCATGTTGATCTTGATGTACGTGTGGGGGTCTTCTCTCTCACTAGTCCCGCCCTCTCTATACGCATGTTGATCTTGATTTACGTGTGGGGGTCTTCTCTCACTAGTCCCGCCCTCTCTATACGCATGTTGATCTTGATTTACGTGTGGGGGTCTTTCTCTCACTAGTCCCGCCCTCTCTATACGCATGTTGATCTTGATTTACGTGTGGGGTCTTCTCTCACTAGTCCCGCCCTCTCTATACGCATGTTGATCTTGATTTACGTGTGGGGGTCTTCTCTCTCACTAGTCCCGCCCTCTCTATACGCATGTTGATCTTGATTTACGTGTGGTTGTCTCTCTCTCACTAGTCCCGCCCTCTCTATACGCATGTTGATCTTGATTTACGTGTGGGGGTCTTCTCTCTCACTAGTCCCGCCCTCTCTATACGCATGTTGATCTTGATTTACGTGTGGGGGTCTTCTCTCTCACTAGTCCCGCCCTCTCTATACGCATGTTGATCTTGATTTACGTGTGGGGGTCTTCTCTCTCACTAGTCCCGCCCTCTCTATAGGCATGTTGATCTTGATTTACGTGTGTGGGTCTTCTCTCTCACTAGTCCCGCCCTCTCTATACGCATGTTGATCTTGATTTACGTGTGGGGGTCTTCTCTCTCACTAGTCCCGCCCTCTCTATACGCATGTTGATCTTGATTTACGTGTGGGGTCTTCTCTCTCACTAGTCCCGCCCTCTCTATACGAATGTTGATCTTGATTTTTGAATTAACTACGGGGAGATCGCTTCCAGTGTTGAACCGAGAAAGCACTGAGACAATTTTTTGTTGTTGGCTAGGATAAAGTCGATTTATTTCAATAGGTTTTTTTATTGAAGAAAGGATGATTTTGAAGTTTCTACTATTAGTGAATTCTATTAGCCTGTAACCCCTTTCATTTCGTTGACCTATTCCGAAGTTTCCCATGGCTCGTTCTTGATTGTGAGCTTTTGATCCAACTTTGGCATTGAAATCGCCCATGACATGCTGTGTTTTATCTTGGTTCATGATATAATGTATTTCTTCATGCATAGCAGATAGATGAAATGAGACATATTTTTTAACGAAAGCCTTTTGACATTATTGGTATCAATAAAACCATACTCACTAATGATATGCCCACTAGTAACTTTGTCCTGACATATATGAATAATTCCGAGCTGACAAGAAGAAAGAGGGTAAAAAGAGGATAAAAAGCCAGGAGGAGGGTGTCTGTCTTCTCTATACTAGTGACAATGTAAACTTTGATGAAAAACCAGAACCTTATGTGATGCAAGAGAAATGATGAGCCGACGATAATGACGCGCGGCAGAGAAGCACTGTGATTGGTAGAAGGAATGTCGACACCCAGTGCTCATGTATAAATAAATACCCGCGGCCGGCCTCAGTCGACACAGCCTGTGGTCCTGTATTCGAGCAAGTTAAACTGGTTGCCATGGCGCAAAGGATGGTGGAATGGGAAAGGATGATTGCCTGCGGTCCTGTATTCGAGCAAGTTAAACTGGTTGTCATGGCGCAAAGGATGGTGGAATGGGAAAGGATGATTGCCTGCGTTCCTGTATTCGAGCAAGTTAAACTGGTTGCCATGGCGCAAAGGATGGTGGAATGGGAAAGGATGATTGCCTGCGTTCCTGTATTCGAGCAAGTTAAACTGATTGTCATGGCGCAAAGGATGGTGGAATGGGAAAGGATGATTGCCTGCGGTCCTGTATTCGAGCAAGTTAAACTGGTTGTCATGGCGCAAAGGATGGTGGAATGGGAAAGGATGATTGCCTGCGGTCTTGTATTCGAGCAAGTTAAACTGGTTGCCATGGCGCAAAGGATGGTGGAATGGGAAAGGATATCACCCTGTGTGAGAAAGAGTACTTTCTCGTGTCCAACCTGCACTGCTCCTTAACTAATGCTGCTTTGTGTCCTCTGGTTCTACTGCCTTCTTTAAGTTTGAAGAACATATTCCTATCAACATCCTCATAACCGTTCACTATTTTAAACACTTCTATTTGGTCTCCTCTTAGTCTCCTGGTCTCTAGTGTTGTCAAACCACATTGTAATAAGCGACTTTCGTAACTAAGGTCTCTTAATTCTGGAATCATCTTAGTTGCTCTTCGTTGTATTCTTTCTAGCTTATCTATGTCTTTTTACGATATGGCCTCCATGCTTGAATACAATATTCCAAATGTGGTCTAACTATTGCTTTGTACAGGGGTACAATTAGCTGTTTCTCATTATACATGATAGTTCTCCTAATTAACCCTAAAATTTGATATGTATCCGGTCAAATGATACAACAGAAACGCTTTTTAGTATGTAAATTAGTTCACACGCTATGCCTTAGAAGACGCCATTTTAGGAAGCGAGTGGTTGCGCGAAAATGTGCAATGGGCGATAATTGACGTTTATAATACGCAAATTAATTCGCTTCCTACGCGTTAGGGGCACTGGTATTCGAAATATAGTTCACATGCTCACATATGTTCGTCCGTCGAGTCGACGAGGACCACTCTAGTCATCTGGGTGTAGTTGGGGCTGGATCTGGTGAGTGCGCAGATGGCTGACAAGGCCAATCCGTGCACGGAAGGTATGTTGGCAGTTGGGACAGGTGATAAGGGGGACGTCATCTTGAGGATTGCTGGCTCGGGCTTTCCTGGCTTGCCTCCTTTGCTCTGCTGCAGCGGTCCTGTTAGCCTCGCATATTTGGAGCCTTTGTGCACTGAGGAACGCCACTTGGCCCTGTCCATGGCGGTTTGTTCCCAGGAGTCGGGGGTGATGTCAAACGCTTTCAGGGATGTTTTTAGAGTTTTAGAGGGGATTACTATGTCTTAATGGGGTGTACTATTTCTTAATGGGGTGTACTATGTCTTAATGGGGTGTACTATGCAAGCTGTTACATGTGCCAGTGCAAAGTGGTGGAAAGTCCCGACGGTATCGGTTATACGTATAAGACACAGAAATGGCAGATAACGCCAACTTTTCGATTTGCAACACGACTGTTACTGGTAGACCGAACGGGATGTCAGCTATGGGTGACTTGTTTTGAAGAGGGTATGAGGAAATTGCTACCGTGCGATGCGAACGCGTCGGCGATGTTGACGACAGACGACGCACGATATGAAGCGACGTCCCATGTCCGTGGAGGGTCTGTACGGGCGTCGATAAAGAGCAGAGAATGGGAGACTACGTGAACTATATCGTGACGAAACTGGAAGTAATGACTATGTCATATGTTGTTTACAGGAAATGGTACCGAACGGTGTAGAGTTCCGAGCATTGATTATCCATCGAGCAGTGTATTAGATGATTACCCATCGAATAGTGCATTTGAACATTCCTCGTGTCATTCATCCGGCAGCAACGACGACGTGATCACTGGTCACTCCCCGGCATCCAGTGTCCGGTGCCACGTATCCCCGGCATCCAATGTCCAGTGCCACGTATCCCCGGCATCCAGTGTCCAGTGCCACGTATCCCCGGCATCCAGTGTCCAGTGGTACGTATGCCCGGCATCCTGTGTCCAGTGCTACGTATCCCCGGCATCCAGTGTCCAGTGCCACGTATACCCAGCATCCTGTGTCCAGTGCCACGTATCCCCGGCATCCTATGTCCAGTGCCAAGTATCCCCGGCATCCAGTGTCCAGTGCCACGTATGCCCGGCATCCAGTGTCCAGAGCCACGTATCCCCGGCATCCAGTGTCCAGTGCCACGTATCCCCGGCATCCAGTGTCCAGTGCCACATATCCCCGGCATCCAGTGTCCGGTGCCACGTATCCCCGGCATCCAGTGTCCAGTGCCACGTATCTCCGGCATCCAGTGTCCAGTGCCACGTATCCCCGGCTTCCAGTGTCCGGTGCCACGTATCCCCGGCATCCAGTGTCCAGTGCCACGTATCCCCGGCATCCAGTGTTCGGTGCCACGTATCCTCGGCATCCAGTGTCCAGTGCCACGTATCCCCGGCATCAAGAGTCCGGTGCCACGTATCCCCGGCATCCAGTGTCCGGTGCCACGTATCCCCGGCATCCAGTGTCCAATGCCACGTATCCCCGGCATCCAGTGTCCGGAGCCACGTATCCCCGGCATCCAGTGTCCAGTGCCACGTATCCCCGGCATCCAGTGTCCGGTGCAACGTATCCCCGGCATCCAGTGTCCAGTGCAACGTATCCCCGGCATCCAGTGTCCAGTGCCACGTATCCCCGGCATCCAGTGTCCAGTGCCACGTATCCCCGTAAATAAGTAGATGAACTTTGTTGGACTCTCGATAAGCCAATGGCTTCCTTGTCCACTTGCCATCTTGTTAAATCTTATATGTCGCCATTTCCGGAAGCGCTGAGCGATAAATGACGTTTTTAGCATGCGAATTACTTCGGTTACTAAGCGCTAAGGGAGCTGTTTTACCACAAAAGTCACAGACTATAGCGCTCACTACCCACCAGGTGGCGTACTCGAAAAAAGTTGGATTACCTGGCAATGTTTCCGAAAAGTATTTCCAGATTATCCGCCAGGTGGCGCTCAAGCGTGTTGTCACTATGCGCCGGGTAGCGCAACATTCACAAGGATTCGACACCGGTGGCGACTCCAGCTCCGTGCTTCTTTCATACATCCTGATTGACCTGTCTATTACCCTTGTTCATATGAATCTTTCAAACGAGGATTCACTGCAATCATTCACTGCTCTAATTACACGTGACATTTGAAGAGGTATGTCAGGAAGTCGTTTTGCTTTCTGTCAAAGACTGCACGATTTGATAAGAATCTTGTTTTTGTCAGTTCTACTGCTTAGAGCTGATGTCATCGTTGCTACTAGGCGTGCGTGCGTGGGTGAGGGGTGCGAGTTCTGCTGGGTTGTAATTCCCGTAAGACTATATCCTTAAACAATGGGGTGGCTGCATGTAATCCTCTTGGCGACATTTAATCCTCATGGCGACACTTACCGTTTCACCACTGCTACAACTTACATTTGATGTGCAGATTCGACTGTCATATGTGATTTGTTGAGTGGCGCCACTGTCGGGGAGTTTGGATCCATACCTTATGGGTGGCGCCATTGCGAGGCCTTGGAGGCAGTTGATCCGAAATGGCGAATCCGTTACAAATTCCCCGACAGTGTCGCCACTCAGCATATCACCAATGTCACAACTTGATTATGACTTCAAAATGGACACTGTGTACGTTGTATGGGCAACGAGATTGTTGTTTCGAATAGTTACGTCGTTGTTACGGTTAACATAATAAACAATAATAATATTATTTTATTCCTATTCACATGATCAACGCAGACACTATCCACAATTGTATGTCAAAATTGTTGGATTGCGCCGTGCAAACGACAGGTAAAGGCCACCAGGCATTTAATATGCAACAGTTGTAGCAACTGGGTGGATTTCGTTAAGTCCGGGTGCGAGAAGTCCTGGGCTGAGGTTCAGGCGAATAGTTTTAGTTTTGAGCATAGGGAATGTACGAGGATGAAGGAATTTGAGGTGGAGTTAGAACAGCTGAGGCTGCTCGTTGTGGCAGTGGTGGGAAGGGAGCAGGTGGGTTGTGCCAGTGGTTCAGGTGGGGGGACAGTAGATGATAAAGTGGGGGAAGACGACGAGAGAAATGCTAGCGAGCGCTCATCTCCACCTGGGAGGAGGTAAGGGGAGGTAAGATGACAGGTCGTAGGGAGACAGAACGTAAGGAGACGGAACGTAGGGAGACAGGCCGAAAGGAGACGAGAAGGAAAGAAATGGGAGGGAAAACAAATGGATCGAAGGAAAAGGCAGTGGGGGAGGCAGTAGCGAAGGAATCGGGGGACAAAGAGACTACAGTTATGGCGATAGAGTGAGATAAACGGGAGGGAGGGTGTCAGGGGGGGAAGGCGACGGGAGCGCAAGTTAGCCAAGCGACGGGAGGGAAAGGTGAAAGGTTGGTGAGTGAGAGAGAGCCTGATAACAGTCTGTCCCCAAGTGACAAGGCTGCAGGACAGAATGTGATGGAGGGGATCCATCGGAAGAGCTATTCCGAGACAGTGATAGACGGCGTGAGAAAGAGAGCGAGGGTATTTGTGGGGGACTCAATAGTTAGGAAGACAGACAGAGTCTTAAACAAGGGAGATGACGTGGTAGTTTGCTTGCCTGGGGCCAAAATAGAGGCAATAACTGAGAGGGTAGAAAACATCGTGTGTTCGGGCAAGGGTGGATCTGTTTTAGTACACGTAGGGACAAATAACGTAGAGAGGGAGGGTACAACTGCTATAGTTAGGAAATAGAGGAATTTGGTCAGAACACTAATGAAGACGCGGGTTGAACAGGTAATACTGTCAGGGATTTTACCAGTAATAGGATGGAGGGGTCATTGATATGGAAATTGCCGGGGGATGGCAATTAACATGCTAGTCGAGAAGGTATGTAGGGAAGAGGAACTTGGTTTTGTGGATTTGTGGGGAAGTTTTGTCGGAAGGGTTGATATTTACATGAAGGACGGGCTTCATCTAAGAGGAAAGGGGACAACAGTATTTGTGGATGGACTCACAACAGCAGTAGTCAGTGGCATGGGTAGCATATGAAATATGTTTTGGTAGTAAACACTATTTAAACTAGAAGCGCACGAGGGGGTACTTAGAGAGGCCTCAAGCAGGACAAGAAGCCACTAGTACAGATAAACCAATAACAAAATGTCCGAAAAGCGTGTCTGAAGCAGGTCATAGATGACTGCGTTTAAATGCTAAGAGTATATTAAATAAGAAAAACGATTAAACATTATAGTAGAAGATATTGACCCTCACCTAATTTGTATAACCGAATCATGGGCCAACACAGATATTACATATGCTGAATTAGGGTTGACAGGATATGTAATGTTTAAGAGAGATCGAAAAGGAAGAAGATGAGGGAATTATTTTATATGTTAAAGGATCTATTCAGGCTTATGAAATAAAAATAGACAGCGAAGCAGATTACGATAAAGCTGTTTGGTGCAAAATAGTTTCAGGAAATTCAAAATTAACTATTGGATTAGTTTACCGAAGTCTAAACATAAACGAAGAGGATAACACAAAAATACAAAATGCTATAAAGGAAGTTAGTAAAGGGGAATGTATCATAATGGGAGATTTTAACCATGGACGCATACAATGGAAATCTCTAGAGAGTACAGGGGTGATGACCAACAATTTTTATTTTTAATTCAGGAGAGCTTCCTTACTCAGCACCTGCTAGCACCAACCAAGGGAGAAAATGTATTAGATAGTTAGTATTAGATAGTTTTATCATCACAGAAATAATTAGTGGACAATGTAAAAATACATGAACCATTGGGTAACAGTGACCACAATCAAATACATTTTGACATCAATGTAAAATCAGAAAGTAAAAATAAAAAACGAATAGGAGAAACTTCCACAAAGGTAAATATAAAGATATGAGAAAATACTTAGCAAAGCTAGATTGGAATAACATGCTGATGAATAAGACCGCAATTGAATGTTGGAATATTCTAAAATATGAAATTGAGAGTATCACCGATACATTTGTTCCCCTGAAAAAACAAGGAAAACGGTCTAGAAAGAACACTTGTCAAAAGAAGCTATTACAAAAATAGTGTTTAAACAAACTATGTGGAGGGTTTATAGGCGTACCAGAAAGGATGAAGACTATGCAAATTACAAAGAGGCACTTAACCTAGCTACAACTGAAATGATAAAATCTAAAAGAACCTTTGAAAAAAAATTGGCAGGTAATATAAAAAATGAGAGCAAGAGTTTATATGCTTATGTAAGGAGTAAACAGAAAGTTCGAGGTCCGACCATTGGAAAAGAACAGGGGAAACATAATTTCAGACTAGTTTCAAATGGCAGAGATCCTGAATGAGTATTTCTGCTCAGTTTTTACCACAGAATATATCAGCTCACTTCCAGTTCCATTTGCTAAATTTGAGGGCAATACAACAGAACATTTAGGGCAGTTATTTTTAACTCCTGAAATGATAGCAAACAAAATTAAGAATATGAAAGATAATAAATCACCTGGAGTTGATGGATACCACCAAGACTGCTTAAGGAAATTATTGAACAAATTAGTACACCACTTGCAAAATTGTTTAACTTGTCACTAGAAGAAAGAATAGTTCCTTTAGAATGGAAAGAGGCAAACATTACGCCGCTATTTGAGATGGGATCGAGGAACAAGCCAGAAAATTACACACCAGTGAGTTTAACATCAGATGTATGTAAATTACTCGAAATATCAATTAGATAAAACATGGTGGAATTCCTTGTAAAACATCAATTAATAAATACATTTCAAAATGGGTTCCTAAAAGCAAGGTCATGTCTAACTAATTTCTTATGTTTTTTTGAATAAATTACAAAGTGGGTAGACGACGGGTCACAAGTGGATATTGTCTACTTAGATTTTCTGAAAGCTTTGGATAAAGTGCCACATCAAAGATTGTTACTTAAACTAAAAGCCCATGACATAGGTAATGATGTTATCAACTGGATAGAAAAATGGCTTACACACAGAAAACAGAGAGTAATAGTTAATGGTGAGATTTCAAACTGGAAATCTGTTTTGAGTGGAGTATCACAGGGATCAGTATTAGGCCTTATACTATTTTTAATATATATATATATATATATATATATATATATATATATATATATATATATATATATATATATATATATATATATATATATATATATATAAATGATATGGAAGATGACATATATAACAAAGTATTCAAATTTGCAGATGACACAAAAGTATTCAGAAAAATTACTAATGATACAGATAAACAAAGTTTACCGGATGATCTAGATAAATTAGTTAAATGGCCAGAAAAATGGCAGATAGAACCACACAAGAAAAGGACTTAGGAGTAACATTTAGTGCTGACATGAAAGTTTCAGAGCAATGTGGGATTGCTGCATCGAAATGAAATCAAATTCTAGGGCTAATTAGGAGAAATATCATGTTTAAGGAGAAACAGCTAATTGTACCCCTGTACAAATCAATAATTAGACCACATTTGGAATATTATATTCAAGCATGGAGGCCGTATCGTAAAAAGGACATAGAAAAGCTAGAAAGAATACAAAGAAGAGCAATTAAAATGATTCCAGAATTGAGAGACCTTAGTTACGAAAGTCGCTTATTACAATGTGGTCTGACAACACTAGAGACAAGGAGACTAAGAGGAGACGAAATAGAAATGTTTAAAATAGTGAACGGTTATGAGGATGTTGATAGGAATATGTTCTTCAAACTTAAATAAGGCCGTAGAACCAGAGGACACAAAGCAGCATTAGTTAAGGAGCAGTGTAGGTTGGACATGAGAAAGTACTTTTTCTCACAGAGGGTGATAAATGAATGGAACACACTGCCAAATGATTGTGTTAATGATAGTAGTGTGAATATTTAAAAAAAATAGAATTGATAAATATTTGATAAGGGCGGGCTACACATAGATGAGACAATTGTTGGACTCTCGATAAGCCAATGGCTTCCTTGTCCACTTGCCATCTGGAACTTGTTGTTTGGGATGGCCATCTGAAACATGTTTTGGATGGCAATCTTGTTAAATCTAGTTAAATCTAGTTAAATTACACTAAAATTACATTTATATACCTTCACAAAAAAGAACCGTGAACGCAACACACTCAGTAGGAGGCACTTTATATTAAAACTGACTGTATCATTATAATTACATTAATACAGTTCACTCTAATCAACACAATTAAATTACATTAAAATGAAAATAAATAAATTACTTTAGATATAAAAACCGTATGTTAAAACATACATGATAAACCAAGTGTTTTGACAGTGTACCAAGCACCACGGTATTAGCGAGTGTTTGTAGCGATTTGGACTGGTAGCTCGTTAAATGATCTCAGAGCATATGAAACCATTCGAGTGTCCGATAGTAGCTTATTCAATTTATGGTCACCACGCCTCATTCTGCCAAAATACGCTTTACATATTTCATTGCGCCTGTCATGCAGCGTTGGTAAGTTCACTATATGCAGAATATTCTCGTAAGTAAAACTAGGAAATATAGTTTTGAAAGACCATTTCATTCCAACTTAAATCAGATTATATATTTAAACCGAGAACTGTTGCTTGAGTAACTCTTTCAATATCAGTCCCGTTTATATCAATATACGGCAGAGATTCAACATACGTTCTATCTGTACAGAAACATATAACCATTTCTTTTGTCGTACTCGTATTAATGCTCATATCATTATCGCTAGACCACTGCGCAATAAGGTTAGCTGAATCCTGTATGGCAGATACTCTGCATTGGTTGCATATTTCAAATATGTTTCTGTCATCCACATATTTGTAGATAGGGCAAGGTGTTCGTAAATATGGACCAGAAAATGTTTTAGTCCAGTCAAAGTTCCATGGGGAACGCCTCTATTAGGGTAGCCTGGTCTTTATACAGCGTCCCCGATCTTAACTCTCTGCTCACGGTCTATGAGAAACGCTGCCATTCATCCGACTAGATGTGCTAGTAATTCCTTTGTGATCAGTTTATCGATTAATATATCATGATTAATTAGATAAAATGCTTTCCTGTAGACCAGAAATAACAGTCTCACAAAATTGTCCGTTTCATCAGTGGAGCATTTCAACCAGAACATCAGTAGTACAAGTCCTTGCCACACCTCCGAACTGCCTGTCATCAATCTGAAGTTTAACGCAATTATCGACCCACTTCAGCACAAGTGACTCAAACACCTTTGCACACAAACACCTTTGCCTGAATTGGAGTCACGATATAGGTATAATGCCATTTTCCAATGTGTCTGGTGGATGTTTTTTTGGCAATGGAATGACAGTTGTTGACTACCATAGCTTGGTCGACCCATTAAAGATAGCTGTGACCAATGTCGCGAGAAAGTGCGAACAGTCTTTCTGTCTTTCTGTCTGTAGTCCGGTCCAGTGGCTTTGATAACCTTGACCTTTTCAAGTGCCACCTCTGTATATGTCACGCTGATAATGAACTCAGCTGGCAAGGGTTTGTCGGAAAAGCAACTCGGCCATTGGCACCGCACAGGGCGTGTAATTGCACCACCTCCGTCGTCAACGATCACTGACTGAAAATAAGAAAAAGAAAACACCAAACGAAGAGGGAAAACCGGAATGCTTTACCGGTGAGTAATGAATCAACTTAGTTAATAAAATAAACATGTAGATATGTACATAATACACCGAAAGCCACTGCTTTCCATTTACATTAGGCGATTTTGACGCATCAATAGGTCAACATCACGTAAACAACATTTCATGTAAGGTTGTCTAGTCACATTGCCTGGTTACATTTAACAAGATTTAACAAGATTGCCATCTCAAACAACAACTTCCAGATGGCAAGTGGACAAGGAAGCCATTGGCTTATCGAGAGACCAACAATTTTTTCATATATGTGTAGCCCGCCCTTATCAATTATATTTTAAACATATACACACTACTAGCATTAACACAATCATTTGGCAGTGTGTTCCATTCATTTATCACCCTGTGTGAGAAAGAGTACTTTCTCATGTCCAACCTGCACTGCTCCTTAACTAATGCTGCTTTGTGTCATCTGGTTCTACTGCCTTCTTTAAGTTTGAAGAACATATTCCTATCAACATCCTCATAACCGTTCACTATTTTAAACACTTCTATTTGGTCTCCTCTTAGTCTCCTGGTCTCTAGTGTTGTCAAACCACTTTGTAATAAGCGACTTTCGTAACTAAGGTCTCTTAATTATGGAATCACCTTAGTTGCTCTTCGTTGTATTCTTTCTAGCTTATCTATGTCTTTTTTACGATATGGCCTCCATGCTTGAATACAATATTCCAAATGTGGTCTAACTATTGCTTTGTACAGGGGTACAATTAGCTGTTTCTCATTATACATGATAGTTCTCCTAATTAACCCTAAAATTTGATATGTATCCGGTCAAATGATACAATAGAAACGCTTTTTAGTACGTAAATTAGTTCACACGCTATGCCTTAGAAGACGCCATTTTAGGAAGCGAGTGGTTGCGCGAAAATGTGCAAGGGGCGATAATTGACGTTTTTAATACGCAAATTAATTCGCTTACTACGCATTAGGGGCACTGGTATTCGAAATATAGTTCACAGGCTCACTCATGTTCGTCCGTCGAGTCGACGAGGACCACTCTAGTCATCTGGGGGTAGTTGGGGCTGGATCTGGTGAGTGCGCAGATGGCTGACAAGGCCAATCCGTGCACGGAAGGTATGTTGGCAGTTGGGACAGGTGATAAGGGGGACGTCATCTTGAGGATTGCTGGCTCGGGCTTTCCTGGCTTGCCTCCTTTGCTCTGCTGCAGCGGTCCTGTTGGCCTCGCATATCTTGGAGCCTTTGTGCACGGAGGAACGCCACTTGGCCCTGTCCATGGCGGTTTGTTCCCAGGAGTCGGGGGTGATGGCAAACGCTTTCAGGGAGGTTTTTAGAGTGTCTTTGAAGCGCTTCTTCTGGCCTCTATGGGACCGCTTTCCTTGCTGTAGTTCGCCATAAAAGAGCGTTTTTGGGAGCCGATGGTCTGACATGCGGACTACATGTCCTGCCCAGCATAGCTGGGACTGCATTAGGATGGTATGGATGCTGGGCAGGTCTGCTTGGGCAAGTACCTCAGTGTCTGGAATCCTGTCCTGCCACTTGATGTTGAGGAGTTTCCTGAGGCACATCGTGTGGAAGTGATTCAGCTTCTTGGCATGGCGTTGGTACATTGTCCATGTTTCCCATGCGTAGAGCAGCGTGGGGAGCACTATTGCCCTGTACACCTTCAGCTTGGTCTGTAGACTAATGCCTCTTCTGTTCCAGACATTCGCATGTAGTCTGCCGAAGGTCGCGCTGGCCTTTGCAATTCTGACGTTCACCTCGTCATCAATGGTGACATTTTGAGACAGTGTGCTGCCAAGATAGGTGAACCTGTTCACTGCACTGAGTCTCTGACCGTTGATTGTGATGTTGGGTTCAACGTAGAGTTTCCCTGGGGCCGGTTGGTGCAGTACTTCAGTCTTCTTTATGCTGATGGTGAGACCGAAGCTTCTGAGGCACAGTCATCAGCAAACAGGAAGTCCCTGATGATGTCTGTCTTGGCCTTGGTTTTTGCTTGAAACCTCCTGAGGTTGAACAGCTTGCCATCTGTACGGAACCTGAGGTCGATTCCAACGTCACCGTCTCTGAAAGCGTCAGTCAGCATTGCTGAAAACATTCACAGGCTAGTCACCAGGCGTGTCACTAGAGCCACGACTGGTCATCAAGGGGCGCTCCGTTAGTGCGGTTACCATCCACTAGGTGACGTGCGCAAATTGGTTTGGTTACTAAGCACTAGGGGGCGCTAGTAGTGGTTTACTAGTTTATGGACTATTCGTTAAGGGCGCCATCAGTACGAAAACTGGTCGCCGGGACGCTCTGTAGTGAAGTCATTGTCCGCTGGGAGCATCACATACAGTGGCGCCAACCGGTTGTGGGTAGCACCGGGCTCCGCATTCTGCAAACCTTGCATTATAATTTACCGCTATACCATTGTCGTCATAGAACTGAAGCTATAACGCCATAATACAATCGATAAAGTTGTAATGAGCCGATAAACTAGTTGTAAACAATAACATAACTAGGTGGGCGATAAAGTGCGTCGTTGAAGTTGTTGCCAATCGGCTTCTAACTAACGCAGAACCTCGCGATGTATCGTGACACACTTACGTTCAATATTAAGACGCGCAAATTTATTTCGCTTTTCTATGGCAACGTAATTATTATTTGTTTAATGGCTGGGCGGCGCTGGAGCATTGATTAACTCTGCCACTAGCAGATTACTTGTCAGTAGGCTAGCGCTCGTCGACAACGAACAAAGACAAACTCCGAAACACTGCGTTAGTCAGTGATGTAATCGGAAGTCATGCCAATTCATATTTTAATTATGATTAACATCGAATTTCACATTAACACATGGGCATTGGAGGAGCCGAAGATAGACTCAGATGATATAGGACAATGTAAACTCAAATAGAGGAAAGCCCTGAGGGAGCTAAGGAGTTTGCATGAAACTACGCCACAGTATTCAAAGGCAAAGAAGGACTGATTACAACTGTAGGATATAGTTTTACTATTACAAGATTTCAAGAGAATAGAACGATAGGCCAAGAGTCGGCGATGTCATAAATGAATATTGCACAATAACCAGGCAAGAAGAATTAACGATTGCTAATCGCCAACTGATTCATTATTATTATACTTGCAAAAATGGGATAACTTGGTAGTTCATACGTGACAGTCATGATAGCAATGTCTACCAAATGTCTCAGGCCAATATGCAATCAATACGCTCGAGATTGTTTAAGGGAACGTCAAATGTATTACGAGAAACAAACGCGTCACGCACGTGATGCAATACTCGTTATGTTGAAGGTCGCGTGAATTTTGACCCATGGATACTTGTCTTGGTTGTACAATAGTAGAATATATTATTTTTATTGTGTATTGGCCCGAGGTCGCAGACGTAGGTGCGTGCTTTCTATTATAACTAATATAAATCGCCCAGATGGCGCTACGTACTCTCGCGTGCGTGGTTTCTGCGATTGTTGGAAGTTAACATTTTACGTAGCGAACATTTTATTTACCATAAGAACCCCTGATATACGGGGTATTTGGAAAAAATAAAGCCGTGACGTTTCATTCGTGGGGTCGTAGATTAATCCCTGAACGTTTGGCGCCCGAGGTGCAAGCCGTCAAGGAGGAAAACGTTAACATACAAACATACGCTAACTCGATTATAGTTAGATATTCAATTACAACAGGGTTGTTTTAGAGTTGTTATGTTGATGGTGATTGGATAATTACCTGGTCGTCTCCACCGAAGTTTTAAACAAATAAATGTAGGCCCACGTATGAGCCAGTCGAGCAAGGAACAAGTTGTTTACGCCAATCTGACGCTGTGCTACCGTCATTGCTGGCTGATGCATACAAAAACAACACAGACACCACACCTGTCACGTAATTGGTGAATAGAACCGGCAAACTTGTTGAAGGGTTCCCCTGTGTCGTGAATGCATCCGGCGCTGCGTCTGGGCATCACACAACCTTTCCGGACTGAAGTACATTCTTAATTCTTAGGGCGAACATAATGGCTTGCGACAAGTTGTGTGGTTTAACATGGCACAGTTAAACAATAATTATTAACACTTGAAGTAACATGTTAATACTAATGGATAAGCATTAATTACTGAAAGAACGGTCGTTTTGCATAACTGAACATAATAACACAGAGTAAGACTGAGCATTCACGACTGCAGACGATGACGTGTAGAACGTAGAATCGAACACACAATACACAGTATCAGCAAAACAACTGCAGGCATAGGGTCAGTTCTCTGAACTTACGGCTCGCATCTAGTTCACACTCCAGCCCGTCCCGCATAAAGCATATAGCCCGGTAAAATATCACACTCACTAGATGGCATACGTGAATGTGTGTGTGTGTGTGTGTGTGTGTGTGTGTGTGTGTGTGTGTGTGTGTGTGTGTTTGTGTGAGTGTGTGTTTGTGTGTGTGTGTGTGTGTGTATGTGTGTGAGAGAGAGAGAGCGTGCATGCATGCGTGCGTGCGTGTGAGTATGAGCGCGTGTGTCCGTGCGTGTGTGTGCGTGCGTGCGTGCGTGCATTTATGTGTGTGTGCGTGCATGCGTGCGTGCGTGCGTGCGTGTATATGCTAAATTTGAAGTAGACATTTAAGAGATAGTGTTTATTATTATTATTATTAAGAGCATGTTACAGACGTGGAGTGAAACCCGTGTGTTTCGCATGTGTGTGTGTGTGTGTGTGTGTGTGTGTGTGTGTGTGTGTGTGTGTGTGTGTGTGTGTGTGTGAGAGAGAGAGATAGAGTGTGCGTGCGTGCGAGTATGCGTGCGTGTTTGTGTGAGTGCTTGTGTCCGTGCGTGTGTGTGTATGCGAGCGAGCGCGTGCGTCCGTGTGTGTTTGTGTGCGTGCGTGCGGGTGTGCGAGTGATTGCGTGAAGTGCGCTGATGGTACATTACGTGATTCACGCCAGGACGACGTCCTGGTATGTTGAATTCTAAATATAAATACGAACCCACGCCAGATGTTTCATGTAGACCAAATTATATATCGACTCTAAGGTCACCACCATGACGTCATAGTGACCACAACGTTATGTCATACTGACCACAACGTTATGCCACACTGACCACAACGTTATGCCACACTGACCACAACGTTATGCCATACTGACCACCACATTATGCCATATTTAGCAATGATTAATATTTGTTTTATGAAGAACATTTTATTTGTTAAGAACATTCATGTGAACAACCGTAATACGACTTGTTTTAATTCTTATTGAAAAATATTGTGTTCATGTATTTAGTTTTGGGGGTCTTAAAAAGTAATAACATTGCTGAGGTGATCTTAATATATGGGGGTTATATTTAAAGATCTACACGCAGGATAACTCAATGTATATCGGGTTTATGAGAGCCTTTCCAAATAATATCATATTTTTTCTGAAAAGTTTGCCTTCCCCCACCCCATCCCACCTTCACCCCTACCCTCACCCACACCCACACTCCCAACTTCACGCCCACTTTCACCGTCACCCCCACCCCCACTCCCACCTGCACTTCCACCCTCACCCCATCCCCACTCCTACCTTCACCCCCACCCTCACCCCCACCATCACCCCCAATCCCTCCTTCACCCCACCCTCATCCCCACCCCTACTCCCACCTTCTCCCCCACCCTCATCCCCACTCCTACTCCCATCTTCTCCGTCCTTCTCCCCCACCCTCACTCAATTCTTTGTCGAGGATCAACTCGTGCCGTTTTCGAATTGTCTTAAGATTAATGCTGTATATTGTAACCTTTTACATATATACAATGTTCAAAGTGTAAAGAAACATTAATTAGTTAAGTATATTTACTACATGCACGCCGCACTACCACTATATGTTTAATACATGCACGCCGCACTACCACTATATGTTTACTACATGCACGCCGCACTACCACTATATATTTACTACATGCACGCCGCACTACCACTATATGTTTACTACATGCACGCCGCACTACCACTATATGTTTACTACATGCACGCCGCACTACCACTATATGTTTACTACATGCACGCCGCACTACCACTATATGTTTACTACATGCACGCCGCACTACCACTATATGTTGACTACATGCACGCAACACTACCACTATATGTTTACTACATGCACGCAACACTACCACTATATGTTTACTACATGCACGCAACACTACCACTATATGTTTACTACATGCACGCCGCACTACCACTATATGTTTACTACATGCACGCCGCACTACCACTATATGTTGACTACATGCACGCAACACTACCACTATATGTTGACTACATGCACGCAACACTACCACTATATGTTTACTACATGCACGCCGCACTACCACTATATGTTGACTACATGCACGCAACACTACCACTATATGTTTACTACATGCACGCAACACTACCACTATATGTTTACTACATGCACGCAGCACTACCACTATATGTTTACTACATGCACGCAACACTACCACTATATGTTTACTACATGCACGCAGCACTACCACTATATGTTTACTACATGCACGCAACACTACCACTATATGTTTACTACATGCACGCAGCACTACCACTATATATGTACTACATGCACGCAGCACTACCACTATATGTTTACTACACGCACGCAACACTACCACTATATGTTTACTACATGCACGCAGCACTACCACTACATGTTTACTACATGCACGCAACACTACTACTATATGTTTACTACATGCACGCAACAATACCACTATATGTTTACTACATGCACGCAACACTACCACTATATGTTTACTACATGCACGCAACACTACCACTATATGTTTACTACATGCACACAGCACTACCACTATATGTTTACTACATGCACGCAGCACTACCACTATATGTTTACTACATGCACGCAACACTACCACTATATGTTTACTACATGCACGCAGCACTACCACTATATGTTTACTACATGCACGCAGCACTACCACTATATGTTTACTACATGCATGCAACACTACCACTATATGTTTACTACATGCACGCAGCACTACCACTATATGTTTACTACATGCACGCAGCACTACCACTATATGTTTACTACATGCACGCAACACTACCAGTGGTGGTTAAACAGTGGCAGAGTATTTGTGAACGCGCTACTGGGTATATCGTATATAAACAAAGACAAATGTGTTATATTAGTTTATCGTGTTTTGCCCAATAATAGAAAATTACCCACGCACCAACCACGCACCTACACATATGTGATGCATTCAAGTACGCACGCACGCATGCACGAACATACACACACGCACACACAAGCACGTGCGCACTCACGACACAATGCGAATATCCTTGTCAATATATGCATATATAATTATAATACAAATGCAGTTGTAACCAATATCGTGTTGCGTGTGGTTTTATATGCGCCATAAACAGAAAACAACTAAAGATTAAAGACGCTTGACAACCGCCGCGTTTCCAAACAAGTTCATTAACCCCGCCCTTAATGGTGCATTACCCCAACACTGGTGTAGTACCCCAACACTGATGTATTAACCCAACCCTGGTGTAATGCCCCAACACTGGATTACTACTCCAAAATTGGTGTACTACCCCAACACTGGTTTACTACCCCAACATTGGCATACTACCTAAACACTGTTGCACTATCCTAATTCTGATGTAGCAGCAACATTTCCTTACATTTATTTCCACAGTTCATACTGGATAATGGTACTTGGTTAAACAAAAGCACGTGTTATCCATGTGTCACACTTCTAAAGGAAACAACCGTAAATCGAAATTATTTATAACTGTGTTTACTTACTATATAAGGTCATAATAAATTAATGTATATACACATACATGTATATATATATATATATATATATGTATATATATATATGTATATATATATATATATATATATATATATATATATATATATATATATATATATATATATATATATATATATATATATATATATATATATATATATATTATATATATATATATATATATATATATATATATATATATATATATATATATATATATATATATATTACAAGCAGTGTTTTCATAACATTGACATTGCTACTTCTTCAGTAAACATGTATGATTTTGCCGCATTCTCTTACTAACTGTCACACTATTACAATGTGCTTCAGCTATATGCTGGTCAAATAGGGACGTGCCACTGTCGTGTCTGTAAATTAATGTTTTTTCCACTAGTAACGTCATCGAAATATAACTGGTTCTGTAACAACAAGAGAGTGGTATATATATATGGATGTTGTGCCACGCTCCACCGTTGGGCCACGCTCCCCGTTGGGCCACACTATATCATTGGGCCACGCTCCCCGTTGGGCCACAATCTATCGTTGGGCCACGCTCTACCGATAGGCCACGCTCCACCGTTGGGCCGTGCTCACCCGCTAGGCCCGTTGGGCCTCGATATATCGTTGGGCTACGCTCAACCGTTGGGCGTTTTTTCACAGTCAAATCACATTCCTAACAGTGTTGTTCTTACCCGAGATAAATGGCGCAGGTCTAACACACAACCATGTCTTTTGGCTCAGACACACAAACATAATCTCTTGGCACAGATACACAGTTAAACCGCTTGACCCCTTGGCAAATAGGCCTGCATATTTACAACCTGACGATATTAAACCAATTAAATTCGACGCTTCACATTACAGAACAAAACGTATGTGATATAGGTGTACAAAGTTATTTCTTTAACGGAAGCTTATTATGTATTGCAACTTAAGGTTTGCGTAATTGTAGCACAAACGAAATAATTGGATATGAAAATGTCATTGGCAATAAGGGCTTCAGCTAGTGCGTATGTAATATTGGAAGCTTAGTTCAACTTGATGATATATCTGTCAACATTTACTGAGTAAGTTAACCCTGTCAATCTTATGTTACACTTTTTAAAATTATGCCGCCCGATTTTGAAAGTCTTTCATTTTTTCAAATCGTGCAGTGTTCAGTACAAGTTCGGTGCGCGCTGTTCATTACCAGTTAGGTGCGCGCTGTTCAGTACCAGTTCGGTGCGCAATGTTGATTTGTTCGTGAAAGTCGCGTGCGACTGTGATTTAGAACGTTCCATCAAAACTCGTGGCGTGCCTCAGTGATGATGGTGTACGGTTTTGATCGCCAGGAGGTGTTGAGATCGCCATCTAGCGACCCGGGGAGTGTGACGTCATCGGGGAAACGGAAGATGTAACGTTGCATCAACGTCGTAAACAGCAGGAATACCTTCAACATACAAACAGGCAACATTATCATATCTTAATTAGATTATTGTGAACAGACAGTAAACTTTGCTTTTGTGTCCGGAAGAAAAGGAAATTTACAAATGCATCTCTCTCTCCCTCTCTCTCCCTCCCTCCCTCCCCCCATCCCTCCCTCCCTCCCCATCCCTCCCTCCCTCCCCCTCTATCTCTCAGTATTAATCACGCAAATCAGTCATATATTGTTTTAAATGATTTATTCCTAGATGTATGAAACGTGCAGGTATTTGGTTATGATATCATGTGTGTAGCCACAGTGGCGACACATCGACAAAGCAGTATCCAGTTGGTGCATGTCTAACACACTTGCAGTCTGCCGATGTTCTCCCCAATGCAGCGCCTCCTTCCGAGGCCGAACTGCAACAGATTGACCGCTTTCAGTTTCCCTTCCTTCGTTTCAAAGCGCTCCGGGCGGAACTCGTGGGAGTCTTCCCACAGGTGCTCGTCCCGACACAGAGAATACAGGTTGAAGAAGACCATGGTGTCGCGGGGTATGGCATGGCCGCCCAGGCTCGTGTCGCATGTAGTGCTGTGGGGCATCATCAGCGGCAGCACGGACGAGTGACGCATCACCTAAACACAGCACTCGTGTCATCCCACGTGTCACACACACATACCGCTCGTGTCATCCCACGTGTCACATACACACACCGCTCATGTCATCCCACGTGTCACATACACACACCACTCGTGTCATCTCACGTGTCACATGCACAAACCACTGGTGCCACCCCACGTGTCACATATATACACCAATCGTGTCATCCCACGTGTCACATATATACACCACTCGTGTCATCACACGTGTCACACACACACCACTCCTGCCATCCCACCTGTCACATGCACACACCACTCGTGTGATCCCACGTGTCACATATATACACCACTCGTGTCATCCCACGTGTCACATACACATACCATTCGTGCCATCCCACGTGTCACATGCACACACCACTCGTGTCACCCCACGTGTCGCATAGATGCATCAATCGAGTCATCCCACGTTCCACATACACACACCACTAGTGACATTCCACGTGTCACACACATACACACCACTCGTGTCATCCCACGTGTCATACACACACACCACTCGTGTTATCCAACGTGTCATACACACACACCACTCGTGTCATCACGTTTTAAATTAAAATTGCGCACCAATGATATCATTAGTCTTTCACAGACATGATAGTGCGATTTATTTTTTCATAATTTACATTTAACTGCATTATGGCTATATCAGAATGACAAGTACCTCGATGAGACAGGCAGCAGCTCGCGGTCAGACTGCTTGGGGTCGCGGTCCCGGCCGACGACCTCGTCAATCTCCCTCTGAACGCGCTCCTGATGAGAGATAACAAAACAGCCATGACAGGCAAGACAGACAGCGAAGCAGAGAGGCAGAGACAGAGAGAGAGAGAGAGAGAGAGAGAGAGAGAGAGAGAGAGAGAGAGAGAGACAGACAGACAGACAGACATACAGACAGACAGACAGACAATCAGACTGACATACAGACACACACAGATACATACAGAGAGAAACAGAGATACATATATATATATATATATATATATATATATATATATATATATATATATATATATACATATATATATATATATATATATATATATATATATATATATATATATATATATATATATATATATATATATATATATATATATATATATATATATGTATACAAAGCGAGACAGAGAAACATTGAGACACAGACGGAGAGAGACAGAGATGGAGAGAGATACAGAGAGTAATAATATATATATATATATATATATATATATATATATATATATATATATATATATACATATATATATATATATATATATATATATATATATATATATATATATATATATATATATATATATATATATATATATATATATATATATATATATATGTATACAGACAAAGCGAGACAGAGAAACATGGAGACACAGACGGAGAGAGACAGAGATGGAGAGAGATACAGAGAGTAATATATATATATATATATATATATATATATATATATATATATATTGATATATATATATATATATATATATATATATATATATATATATATATATATATATATATATATATATATATATATATATATATATATATATATCAATATACATCAAATAACGTGCACAGTCAACAACTATCAACGCACTCTCTATTCACGTTACAGTAGTTCTTCTGATGTGAAACAAACATAATTACTGTTAACATAAACATTCATCTGGTGGGTTTGCTGTTGCTAAGCGAAGCACTGTACGAAAATGTATTGCACGTTGTAATGTCTTCTTGCTTATTTCATGTTAGTCAACAACATTCTAATCAGATATCTCTACACACGGCTCATCTGACGCCTACTGCACGAGTGTATACACCAATCACAGCTGGTGTTACTAACTTGCACGCGAGTGTATACACCAATCACAGCTGGTGTTACTAACCTGCACGCGAGTGTATACACCAATCATAGCTGGTGTTACTAACCTGCACGCGAGGATGCGCCGCCATGTAGAGCAGCGCCCAGTGGATGATGTTGGTCGTCGTGTCGATGCCTGCCCCCATTACGTCCTGCACCGTGTGCAGCAGCTGGTAGCGGGTGACGTGGTTGTCCGCCAGCACCGTCTCATCGGTGCCGTCCGCCAGGGCCAACCACGTGTCCATCAGGTCCCGGCTTTCTCCGCGTTCCCTCAAGTGTTCGTCCACTCGGGGCTGGATCAGTCTCGTCAGGTCCGTCATTACGCGCTGCATGATGAGGATGATAACAATAATAATAATTATTATTATTATTGTCATTATTATTGTTATTATTATTAATGTTATTGTTATTATTAGCGGCAGTGACAGTATTATTGTTATTATATTAATAATAATAACAATAATAATAATCATGACAATAACGGTAGAGATAATGATGACGATGATGATTATAATGACAGTAAGAATAGTAAAAATTACAATAATAATTATTATGGTAATAATAATAACAACAACAACAACGACAGCGCTAATGATAATGATAGCACTAGTCATGATGATGATGATAATAATAATAAATATAAATAATAACATTAACAATAATAGTAATACTAGTTATAATAATAATAATAATAATAAAGACAATAAGGGTAATAACGTTTTAACAATGTTTAACAAGATTACCATCCATATAATAATATTATATATTTCGTGTAGAGAAAAGATACAGAAATCGAGCGGAAGACATCGTATGAAGTGATAATGTTTTGATACCGGTTTTTGAAGGCAGCGTGCCAAAGAAAAGATCACGAGGAATAATGGGGTTACTTAGGAGATTTGACGAGATCGAAACACCGGGTCTAATGGAAAAAATCATTTTAGTAAGAGTTATTATAACGATAGGATATCGCCTTGGATATTGAGAATAACATAAGTATTCTTACTCCAAGGTGTTTAACAAGATTTAACAAGATTGCCGCCCCAAACACATGTTTCAGATGGCAAGTGGACAAGGAAGCCATTGGCTTATCGAGAGTCCAACAATTGTCTCATCTATGTGTATCCCGCCCTTATCAGATATCTGTCAATTCTATTTTTAAACATATTCACACTACAAACCTTAACACAAGCATTAGGCAGTTTGTTTCATTCATTTATCACCCTCTGTGAGAATGAGTACTTTCTCATGTCCAACCTACACTGCTCCTAAACCAATGCTGCTTTGTGTCCTCTGGTTCTACTGCCTTCTTTAAGTTTGAAGAACATGTTCCAATCAACATCCTCATAACCGTTCACTATTTTAAACACTTCTATTTGGTCTCCTCTTAGTCTCCTGGTCTCTAGTGTTGTCAAACCACATTGTAATAAGCGGCTTTCGTAACTACGTGTTGCACGTGAATACTCGGAGTGAGTTACTTTTCCTTTTGTTGACATCTTACTTACTAGGGGTGTAGCAATACACGGAATTATTACTTACAATAGCTGCAGCAATACACGGACCTAATCTAACTATCGATAGTTGTCATCGATGGTACATAGACAGTTGGCAAAACACGTCAGTAGATCAATTTGTGTCACTGTAATGCTGTTCGTAAACATGCTTTTTCAACTTTATTTTTAAAGTTACCTATTTATTGACCTAACGTCAACACACTTCCATCACAGCAGCGTAATTAAAAAAATCACCATTTGGAGTCAACTGCCTCCAAGGCCACGCGATGGCGCCACCCGTCAATTATGGTGTCGGACGGCTTTGTTGACAAGCGTATCTGAAGAATGACTGATTCCTTGTTTTACGCAGAAGATACTTTTTTTCTCACTGTGCTTTATTTGACAAGGAGGAAATCTAAATTTATAATATCCCTTTGATAATTAAACCGTTAATAAAATGTCATTACGGTAAATTAGTATAAGTGTTTCAGCGTCTATACCTTTTAGCAAAAGTTACGCCACGTTTTATTTCACTAAACACCTTTCTAACAATTTATTTGCACTGCACCGATTAAATAACTGTTATTAAATGTGGATCTGCTGCGCAAAGGTTTCTTAAGATTTTTGTGAAACCGGTATATCAACGGTAGCAGTTTCATCAGCGTAACGTTTCTGGCTTTCACCAGTATGCACAAATAGCGTGCAAATATTCGTGACCTCGTCAAATTACGGGTTGCGATTGTCCAATTACGGCATAGTTACGTCATCGCGTTAGTTCTGTCTCGGTGCGTTATTTCCTACCTTCAAGTGTTCGACGTAGCGGAACAGCAGGTACTCCGTGCACGGGAACATGTCAACGATGCCCAGTTTCGGCTGCAGTGCCTGGAAGCTGTTGAATCTTTCTAGCAGCTGTTCACAGAGAGCGTCGTCCTGCGGCCGACACGACTTGCCGAAGCACAGTCGGAACAAGACGTGCATGACGGTCTCCTGCAAGTCGTTGAACGGGTCGAAGGGCTCGCCCTTGTGCTCGTCCATTCTCCGCACTAGACGGGGAGAAAGCATTGATTTACTTCTAGGTTCACGTCATACGAATGAAGGGCCAGTGATCTTGAGACGATACCCTCTTTTCGCAATGTTTTGTTACCTGGGAAATTAGGTTTGAAGATGGGTTTGACCACACATGAGGACTACGACATATGTTGTACACATATTGAACTTTCTAATTGCTGATTGGCCACATGAACACGTGTCAGTTATGGAAGGATCCCATTGGGAAAATCAATAGTGAACTGTAGCGAGGCACAATAGTGAACTATAGCTAGACACAATAGTGAACTGTACCGAGACACAATAGTGAAATGTAGCGAGACACAATAGTGAACTGCACCGAGACAAAACAGTGAACTGTTTCGAACCAAATAGTTTACCGAGACATAATAGTATACTGTACCGAGACACAATAGTATACTGTACCGAGACACAATAGTATACTGTACCGAGACACAATAGTATACTGTACCGAGACACAATAGTATACTGTACCGAGACTCATGGCCTCCTCCGAGATGAGGGCGTCAGTCGGCGCCTTCTTGTCATTGACCGTCGTCGTGATGCCGCGGTGAGCGATACGTCGGTGGAGGAGCCAGTTGGCGCTGTACGGGGCGAAGGCGACACTGTGGCCTTGTACGACGTGACGGAAGGACATGATGTCCGGGCGACCCGCGAAGTCTGCCGACTTCTTGACCAGTGCCGTCCTGATGGCGGTCGGCCCGTTGACCACGACCACGTCACGCTGGCCCATGCGCAGCTTGTACACGTCGCCGTACCACTTCCGGTAGTTGTCCATCGTGACGAAAGAGCGGGCGCCGAGCATCGGGAGGTGGCCGAGGACCGGAAAGCCCCAGGGACCTGGCAGAGTCAGGCTGCTGCGTCCCGCCCTCAGCCACCACACGAGGAGGAAGGTCACGTAGAACACAAAGGCCTCCGTGGAGGACCATGCCGGCAGACCGGACAGGTCGAGGAAGGCCATTGACGACGTTGGTCAACAGTCCGTGGGGGGGGCGATGTATCTCTACGAGTCCAGCTCAACCCCTTTAAACAACACTGTCACTTCCAACCGAAAAAATACTGAACAATTCTACTTACTTCAAAAATTAATCGAAACGGCTTCCATGTCAGCCAACGAAATACACTCGCTTACATTACATTTGGTTATTTTCAAGAATGTTGTAATTATCGCTGCCTTCAGTACCAGACGTTCGGTGTCCTGGTCGTGTTGTGGTCGGTCTCTCGCAATGTAAACACTGCGAGTGGCCGGTTAGTTGTTGCGTGATCACAAAAGCTGACCGGGGTATGGCTGGTCGGCGCGAGCAACGTCTGAATGAATTTGGCAAGCGCAGCATGTATTAATAGCGCCGCCTGCCATCATCGTCGTCGTTCGTTGTCATTGACGTCGGCGCGTCAAATGTTGGGACAATTCGACATTGCAGATTGGTTGCCCCGCCTACTGTCCAAGGAAGTGACATCGGCTCAGCCAATCGCAGTGCGTGTTTGCCGGCGCATGCGCGAAAAAGCATCGGTGCTTCGCCCATGTTAGATTGGCCGCTGCACTCGCTGCACCACGTCTGATATTCGTTGTAGAAGTGACAGTGACAGTGACAACGAGTTGTAAGTGAACTGGGCAGATACGAGCAAATCCACCGGACGGAGAAAAAGTTTGTGGAAAGATTGATTAAAGTGTCGCGGCTCGATGCAGGAGATGACGAATCGGGGACCGACGACAATGAACAGTTAGAACATTGTTTTATTTGTAACGGTCGTTAAATGATGAATCGGGGACCGACGACAATGAACAGTTAGAACATTGTTTTATTTGTAACGGTCGTTAAATGCTCTGTTGAAGTATATCTCTATATGTCGTTTCTCACGTTAAATAGTGGCATGGTGTCCTCTTTAAAACATGTCAATGAACGTCATAATTATACATTTGTTTCGTTATTTCATATAATTGACATTAACGAACTGGTGATTGGCAAGTTAGAGGCGACAATGCCAACAAAAACACATCATTGCTAATATTTGTCGCGTGCTTATTCGAATGGATGGGACAAGGAAAAGTAAAGATGAACACCGGAAAGAGCATAATTTTTTCAGGGAGAGAAGACAACATACACAGACACGGAGTGGCAATAATGATGACGAAGAAAGCAGAACAAGCATTGCTGGAATGGAAACCTATCAGTGATAGAATTATTTATGCTAGATTTTTCTCCATGTATGTAAAGTTATCGATTATACAAGTCTATGCACCAACAAATGAAGCCAACGTCGAAGATAAAGACAACTTCTACGAACAGTTACAGACAGTTGTGGACAGTGTTCATAAGCACGACATACTCTTAGTAATGGGGGATTTAAATGCCAAAGTTGGAGAAGACAACGACGGATATGAAAACATGATAGGAAGTCATGGAGTAGGTGAAAGAAATGACAATGGAGAAAGACTTGTTGACTTCTGCGGACTCAATAACCTCGTGGTAACAGGTACCATTTTCCCACATAAACTTATACATAAACAGACATGGACATCTCCAGGAGGAAAGACAAAGAACCAAATAGACCATGTGTTAGTGAGTAGGCAACACCGGACATCAGTAATGGACACTAGGGCCATGAGAGGAGCCGACATTGCGAGCGACCACCAATTAGTGCGATCAAAAATCAAGCTGAAACTAAAGAGAAAACAAAAGAACAAGGCGATCAGAAAGAAATTTGATATAATTAAGTTAGAGCAACCAGCTATTAAAGCCCAATTCTCACTGAAGTTACGCAACAAATATGATATATTACAAGATTATGAAGAAACAGGCAAAGAAGAAGTTGAGAAACAATGGCAAGACTTTGAGGATGCATATAAAGAAATAGCTCAAGAAGTACTGGGGTACAAAAAGAAAGGGCAAAAACCATGGATCAGCAAGGAGTCGTGGGAGTTAGTAGAAGAGAGAAAACGACTGAAGAACAACATCGAGCAGACAAAGTCAGACAGGATTAAGCAGAATTACATGGATAAATATAGGTGTAAAGACAAAGAAGTGAAGAAGAGCATGAGACTAGACAAGAGGAAGTGGGTTGACCACCTTGCCATGGAAGCAGAGGAAGCAGCACAAAATGGAAAAATGAAAGAAGTGTATGCTATTACAAAAACCCTGAGTAATGACAAACGTAAGACAACAAATGCAGTGAAAGACAAAGGTGGAAACTTAATAACGGAAGGATTGGCCAGAAGGGAGCGATGGAAAGAACACTTTAAGGAAATCCTTAATAGACCTGTACCTGATGACCCTGTAACAGATGTGGAGATAGATCCGATCATAAACGAAATCAGCACTGACCCAATAACAAAGGCAGAAATTAGAACAGCGCTAAGGAAGATGAAAAACGGGAAAGCAGGGGGCAAGGACGAAATTACAGCAGAATTATTAAAAGCAGACATGAATACAACAGAGAAATTGCTTGTTAAATTATTCAGGACATTTTGGGAACAAGAGAAAGTGCCGAAAACATGGAAGCAGGGACTGATAGTTAAAATACCGAAGAAAGGTGACCTGACAGAGTGCGGGAATTGGAGAGGAATTACTTTGACATCTGTTCCTAGTAAAGTATTCAGAAGAGTACTCATTGACAGAATAAGAGATGGAATTAACAGCAAATTGAGATACGAACAAGCAGGTTTCAGAAGTGGGAGAGGCGCAGTAGAGCAGATATTTATTTTACGAAATATTATAGAACAGGTAGTGGAATGGCAGGCAACTCTATACATCACGTTTGTGGATTTTGAAAAAGCATTTGACTCAGTGCACCGAGAGAGTCTATGGAAAATTATGGAGAGCTATGGAATTCCATACAAGATAATCCACATGGTACAGATGTTGTACGAAGATAGTGAATGTACAGTGTTAGACGAAGGTGAGGAATCTGAGTGGTTCAAGGTCAAAACTGGAGTTAAACAAGGAGATGTAATGTCTGGATTTATCTTCTTGATAGTAGTGGACTGGATAATGAGAAACACAACGGCGGGAAACAAAACAGGAATAAGATGGAACTTCACGTCAAAACTAGAGGACCTCGACTTTGCCGACGACATAGCACTCGTGTCATCATGCTACACACACATGCAAACAAAGACAAGACAACTGAATCAATTTGCAGCAAGGAAAACGAAGGTTGGTGATTGTCCTGCCTCCAATGCTGACAGTGCCTTGATGGTTTTCTAAAGCATCAGTCATGATCCTTTCCAGAAAAATGTTGAAGAGCGTTGGTGATAGTAGGCATCCTTGTCGAACTCCGACTGTTGTTCGAAACCAGTCTCCTATTCTGCTGTTGAAGAATACTGCACTGGTGGCATTATCATATAGGTGTTCAATGGTTCGGACAAGCTTGGAGCCAATGTTGTACTTCCTCATGGTTGCCCATAGAGCCGCATGCCATACCTTATCAAAGGCCTTCTTGAAATCTATAAAGACATGATACAGGCTTTGCTGATGTTGAAGGTGTTTCTCGCAAATGATTCTAAGGTTGAAGATCTGTTCACTGGTGCTCCGTCCTGCTCGAAAACCCGCTTGTTCTTCAGCGATAATCTCTTCTGCCTGGGGTTTGAGTCTGTTGAGTAGTATCTTCAACATGACTTTGCTCGGGTGGTTGGTGAGGCTGATTGTTCTGTAGTTTTGGCACATCTGTAGGTTGCCTTTCTTGGGAAGTGTGATGGTCAGTGACTGAGTCATATATATATATATATATATATATATATATATATATATATATATATATATATATATATATATATATATATATATATATATATATATATATATACACATGTATATATATATATATATATATTATTGCACGAAAGACGTTAACATAAATTAGTGCTAGAAGGACCTTCATATAAATTAGTGCTAGAAGGACTTTCACATAAATTAGTGCTAGAATGACCTTCATGTACACTGGTGGTAGAAGAAGACCTATATATAATTATAATTATATATATATATATATATAGGATATATAAATATATATATATATATATATATATATATATATATAATATATATATATATATATATACATATATATATATACATATATATATATTATATATATATATATATATATATATATATATATATATATATATATATATATATATATATATATATATATATATATATATATATATATATATATATATATATATATATATATATATATATATACATATATATATATATATATATATATATATATATATATATATATATATATATATATATATATATATATATATATATATATATATATATATATATATATATATATATATGTCAATCTGCGTAATCAGTCATTTCACGTAATGACTGACATGTTTAGGCATTACGCGAGATGACTGTTTCACTCAGGCATTTCGAGAAATGACTGAAAATTCCAGTCATTACGCGAAATGACTGGACATAAGGCACTGTTATTACACAGTTTAACCATTTCAGTCATACTGCGTAATAACAATTTGTGCACTTTTGTCATTATATGTTGTTCCAATTTTAATTGTGTATTAATATCAGCTTTCATAATTCTTCAGACATTCACATTACTCAAGTAGATAAGCAATGTGAATACATATTTGCTATGTATTTGCAAATAGCAACATTTTGCTAATAATTTTTCTCTCTCTGGGTACAAGATTCTAACCCCCCTGACAGTTTGATTGACTGCTATCTCACTAGTGTTCTCTGATTTGATGGACAGGTAATGGATGACCCAACCATTCTCCAACTGGGAATGCCACTTGCCTAACAATGGTGAATGTTTCAATTGACTGTTGTGCATTGCCTCTCCCTATGAAACGAACATAACCAGTAGGTGTTAATCACTTGCCTCTTGGCATAGCTATCACAGTGGCACAGGAAAATTACGAAGTACAATTTAAGGAAGAGTGGTTTCAAATATGTCAAAAGCATCTAATTCCCAAAGGGAATATTTCAATACTACAGAACAACTGAAGCTTACAGCAACTGATGAAGTCACGCCTTAGATATTACATACTCAGCAAGTAAGAACCACCCGTCTTATGTTGAACATTGTTTTTTTCTCCCTGCCTCCAGGCTTTCTGTTTTTCCATCCTAGTGCACGCAATTAAGCCAGCAACTTCAAATATTTATGTTCTCTTTATGATATTAACGCCGAATAACAACTTTCTGCGGCAATGCATCATGTGTGAAATAAAACTGCGGAACATTCCAGTGCGACTCGACTTCGTCAGCAAATAAATGAAAAAAAATAAATGTTTGTGTATGTCACCTTGGCCTACGTACGGCCTCCAGCCAAGCCCGGTAAAGTGCAACAAAGTCGTCATCCGCAAAAAAGACGCAGCTAAAAAGAGCTATCGGCCTGTGACGCCAGCCAATGAGACCACGTCGAACACTGGCCAACAGCCAATGGGTGAATGCCTATCACATGTTCGGGCGACTTGCCAGTCCTAATATGGAGATATCTTCGAATAAGACTACCCGACCTTGCTGATTGTTGTTGAATTCTGGCAAAGTCGACATAAATAAACTTTGACAAGCTAACCTCGATACACATTTGTTTAACTTTTTACGACTGGTGTACATGACACGGTCAACTAAGTGCACCGGGCACTTGTTGACAAATGACTTATTTCTAAATATGATATGTGTTTAGCTGCTTGGCTAGTCTCCAGAATAGAATGCTCCATAGCACTTTGCAAGTATTTCTACGTCATGACCAGACAGACCAGCGTTGGCTCGTCGCCAAAGTCCCCGCGCCTTGCCCGGGTCATTCATCTCAAGGTCCGGGTGCTTCGTTCTATCTGTCGACGTTCCATCAGAATCGGAAAGAACGACACAAGGTCTTATCCAGCAGTTCCACCCGTCACAGCCAAACCTCTCCAGTAGCTACCAGCAGGAGAATGCTATTTGCAAGGTGCACTGTTGTACAGGTGTGCAAATATTATACTTCATCAGAAAATAATGTTTTCGTCTTATCGTTCACGTCCAACATCATCTGGCTATATTCGTGGTTTCGAAAGTCGTCTCCTTTGTGATCACCCAGCGACAGTCTGGCTGTGTTGAATGTTTCAGTGTAGTAATGTTGCGATGAAAACCACCTAGTTAATATTCCAATCTAAGCTCAACCCTTATTTTAGAATAAAAATTAAACTTTCTGTTTATATAGCGCTCAAATAAAATAGCCGCCAATGGAAAATTTATAATGTAGGGTGGTGTAAGGATTCCGATTTATTAAAAATGTTATTGAGGCATCAACATAACTCCATACTATATATATATATATATATATATATATATATATATATATATATATATATATATATATATATATATATATGTATATATATATATATATATATATATATATATATATATATATATATATATATATATATATATATATATATATATATATGTATATATATATATATATATATATATATATATATATATATATATATATATATATATATATATATATATATATGTATATATATATATATATATATATATATATATATATATATATGTATATATATATGTATATATATATATATATTTATATATAATGAGTAATCAAAATAAACATACATTTTATCAACATTCCTTCCTGAAGAAAATGTATTAATAAATGTGTTAATTTTAAGTAGTGTGCAGGTGAATGTTTTCCATGTTGTTCATGTCCTATATATATATATATATATATATATATATATATATATATATATATATATACATATATATACATATATATATATATATATATATATATATATTTATATATATATATATATATATATATATATATATATATATATATATATATATTTATATATATATATATATATATATATATATATATATATACATATATATATATATATACATATATATATATATATATATATATATATATATATATATATATATATATATATATATATATATATATATATACATATATACATTAATATGATAAAGCTTCTTAAATATATGTTCTCATTCCGTTACAGGATGGATACTTGTACAGGAACCAGCCATGTTAACCTGCACACTACTTAAAATTAACACAGTGTTGGGCCTGATTTTTCAGTCACACGTACAAAATTTAGTATAAAACAATTTTTTTACATTATTTACATTTTCCTCAGGTATGTATTTATATATATACATTATATATAATATATTGGGCATGCAATTTGTAACAGTTTTGTCAGTCACCATTACAAAATTTAGTATAAAACACAATTGTTTACATTACTTTCCTCAGAGTGTTGATATATATATATATACATTATATATATATATATATATATATATATATATATATATATATATATATATATATATATATATATATATATATATATATATATGTATATATATATATATATATATATATATATATATATATATATATATATGTATATATATATATATATATATATATATATATATATATATATATATATATGTATATATATATATATATATATATATATATATATATATATATATATATATATATATATATATATATATATATATATCCGTGGTGTACTTCTGTCAACGACTGGTCCGACCACTGTCGTTAAGTCTGCACTGCTGTCGTCGTTATCCGTGGTGTACTTCTATCGACGACTGGTCCAACCACTGACGTTAAGTCTGCACTGCTGTTTATCAATTGTACGCACTGTCACTCAATTAAATGTTTATTTCTGACTGGTCAGTGACAAACGTCAGTTATTTTGGTTTCAACAGTGCAACAACGAAAAAGTGATATCTTTTGGCATTCTGTAAAGTAACCGAGTTATCCATTCTGGTTTTTTTAGATCACCATTACGACAACATGGCAAAAACTGGCTGTAGTACATACGTGAGTCAATCACGATTACATTTCGTTAAGGAAAATTAATATTACTCGAACGCCTTATTATTAACATTTACACATTTTAACAGTATTTCATATTGTTAGTCCAACTAGTCGACACATATTTCTGGTTTCATAATTTAAATTTACATATACAATATGCATTATTAACATGACTCTCATTTGGAAATTCAAAATAGTTTGCAACAGTCCAAGATGTACAACTGAATATGTCCAATAGATATATGCATTTCTACAAACATTATTGCTTGATGTAGTGTTTGAACTTTTCTTTTGTTGCAACCTCTGGTGGTCATTTGGGGCACTAATGTAACAGTCCGCCATTTACTATCTATTTTGCAAGCATGTGTCGTTCCTAAGTCTTTCTCGCCTATTTATTAATGATATTGATTGAGCAAGTTTATATGACAGACCAAGAGAATATGGAGGTGTTTATTCTTCATTGTGGTCCAGCATAGTTTGCAATATTAACACATATAAGAGGTAAGGGTGGAGCGCCTTTGTGTGAGGATTATGCCTCGATATTTAGATATGCTGAAGCTAGACAATGTATATAACATTTAGGTGAGCCTCGATGGTTCTATCCACTTACGCGTACTCTCTAGACATGCTTAAGTCAGATCACCAATGTAGATACCATATATATGGGCCCCTATTGTCCTTTTCATACATGTGTACATTTAAGATATGTTGAAGCCAGACTGTCAATGTAGATAGCGCCATATTGACATTTAGCAAGAAAGACGTAATGTCAAATTAATTCTAGTAGGTAAACTAACAACACTGCCTTGTAAATTGTAATTGTACACATATGTCCACGAAGCCCCAAAGGTTGCCACGTGATAAACAAGCTCACAGGATGACGCTAATATTTAGGTGATGTTATCTGCCATCAAAGTAAACCATAGTCATGTGTATGTGTGTGTGCGCGTTCGTGCGTGCTTGGGTTCGTGCGTGCGTTAGTGCTAGCGTGCGTGCGTGCGTGCCATGTTGTGTGTGTGTGTGTGTTTGTGTGTGTATGTGTGTGTGTGTGTTTGTGTGTGTATTTGTGTGTGTGTTTGTGTGTGTGTGTGTGTGTGTGTGTGTGTTTGTGTGTGTGTGTGTGTGTGTGTGTGTGTGTGTGTGTGTGTGTGTGTGTGTGTGTGTGTGTGTGTGTGTGTGTGTGTGTGTGTGTGTGTGTGTGTGTGTGTGTGTGTGTGTGTGTGTGTGTGTGTGTTTGTGTGTGTTTGTGTGTGTGTGTGTGTGTGTGTGTGTGTGTGTGTGTGTGTGTGTGTGTGTGTGTGTGTGTGTGTGTGTGTGTGTGTGTGTGTGTGTGTGTGTGTGTGTGTGTGTGTGTGTGTGTGTGTGTGTGTGTGTTTGTGTGTGTGTGTGGTATTTTATGCACAAAAGTCTACTTTTACTGATCAGTCAACGATATGAAATTTGCACAACTAACCAGTTAAATCACTCTGATGGTTTCCTTATTGATTAATAAGTTAAATTACTCATTAAATGCCAGCAAGACTAAATGTATTTTTCTTACCACCATATTTACCTCAGCAAACAACAGTAGTAATGTATGACACGACAGTAGTGTTTGACACATCAATAGTTTATGACACGGTAGTAGTGTATGACACAGTAGTGGTTTATGACACAATAGTGGTGTATGCCACAGTGGTAATGTGTGACACAGTAGTGGTGTATGACACAATGGTAGTGTATGACACAGTAATGGTGTAGGACACAGTAGTGGTGTAGGACACAGTCGCAGTGTATGACATGGCCTTATTGTATGACACGGTAGTGGTGTATGACACGGTATTGGTGTATGACACGGTAGTAGTGTACGACACAGTAGTAGTGTATGACACGATCGTAGTGTATGACACGGTAGTGGTGTATGTCCTTCCCTTGTATGTTCTTCCTTTGTTTGTCCTTCCCTTGTATGTCCTTCCTTTGTTTGTCCTTCCCTTGTATGTCCTTCCATTGTATGTTCTTCCCTTGTATGTCCTTCCCTTGTATGTTCTTCCCTTGTATGTCCTCCCTTGTATGTCCTTCCCTTGTATGTTCTTCCCTTGTATGTCCTTCCCTTGTATGTTCTTCCCTTGTATGTCCTTCCCTTGTATTTCCTTCCCTTGCATGTCCTTCCCTTGCATGTCCTTCCCTTGCATGTCCTTCCCTTGCATGTCCTTCCCTTGTATGTCCTTCCCTTGTATGTCCTTCCCTTGTATGTCCTTTCCTTGTATGCCCTTCCCTTGTATGTCCTTCTATTGTATGTCCTTCCCTTGTATGTCCTTCCCTTGTATGTTCTTCCTTTGTATGTCCTTCCCTTGTATGTTCTTCCCTTGTATGTCCTTCCCTTGTATGTCCTTCCCTTGTATGTTCTTCCCTTGTATGTCCTTCCCTTGTATGTTCTTCCCTTGTATGTCCTTCCCTTGTATGTTCTTCCCTTGTATGTCCTTCCCTTGTATGTCCTTCCCTTGTATGTTCTTCCCTTGTATGTCCTTCCCTTGTATGTTCTTCCCTTGTATGTCCTTCCCTTGTATGTCCTTCCCTTGTATGTCCTTCCCTTGTATGTCATTCCCTTATATGTCCTTCCCTTGTATGTCCTTCCCTTGTATGTTCTTCCCTTGTATGTCTTTCCCTTGTATGTCCTCCCATTGTATGTCCTTCCCTTGCATGTCCTTCCCTTGTATGTCCTTCCCTTGTATGCCGTTCCCTTGAATGTCCCAGATTAACCTCCTTGTCTCTAGAGTTGTTAAACCACATTCTTTCAGGCGTTCTTCATAACTAAGTTCTCTAAGTTCTGGAATCATTTTAGTTGCTCTCCTTTGTATGTGTTCAAGTGTATCTATATCCTTCTTACGATATGGTCTCCATGCTTGTATACAGTATTCTAAATGAGGTCTAACTATTGCTTTATAAAGAGGTATAATTAACTTTTTTCCCTTGTATGTTATGTTTCTTCTAATCAATCCAAGAATTTGATTACCCTTTGAAGCTGCAATACCACACTGCTCTGAAACTTTCATATCAGCGCTTATTGTAACTCCTAAGTCCTTTTCTTTTACAGTAGTACCCAGAACAGTATCTCCCATTTTATAGTTTACATTCAAGTTCCCATGTCCTGTATGTAGGCATTTACATTTCCCAAAATTTATCAGCATCTGCCATTTCTCAGACCATTTCACTAATCTGGCTAGATCGTTTTGTAAATGTTGTTTATCACCATCAGTATTAACCTTTCTAAACAGTTTTTATGTCATCCGCAAATTTCAGTAAGTCATTGATATAAATTAAGAATAATATAAGTCCTAATACTGATCCTTGAGGTACCCCACTCAAAACCGATTTCCAATTTGAAACTTCTCCATCTACTACAACTCGTTGTCTTCTGTCAATCAGCCATTGTTCTATCCAGTCAGTTATGCTATCCCCGATACCATGGGCTTTTAATTTAAGTAGTAATCTTTGATGTGGCACTTTGTCAAAAGCTTTCTGAAAATCTAAGTAGATAATATCTACTGGCGATCCCATGTCTATCCACTTAGTGATTTCTTCCAAAAAAAACATAACATATTTGTTAAGCATGACCTCGCTTTAAGAAATCCATGTTGAGATGAATTTAATAATGTATGCATAACGAGGAAGTCCACCATATGATCTTTAATTAACCTTTCTAATAATTTACAAATCACAGACGTTAAACTCACTGGTCTGTAATTCTCTGACTTATTTCTCGAACCCTTTTTAAATAATGGTATGATGTTTGCTTATTTTCATTCAAACGGAACAACTCCCTCTTTTAATGACAAGTTGAATACTCTTGCAAGTGGTATACTGATTTGTTCTACTGTTTCCATTAGTAATTTTGGAGGAATCCCATCCACTCCCGGTGATTTGTTATCCTTCATTGCCTTTATTTTCTTAGCTACCAATTCTGGAATTACAACTAACGGACCTAAATAGTCAGATTTAGCCCCCTGAAATTTAGCATCAGCAACTGGTAATGAACTAATATCTTCTTTGGTAAACACTGAACTGAAGTAACCATTTAGGTCTTCCGCCATTAAAAACCCCTGTGATATTATATTTCCAGCACTGTCTTCTAGAAGTCCAACCTTGTCTTGTACGTTTTGTTTACTCCTGACATATGCATAAAAACTCTTGCTGTCATTTTTTATGTTACATGCTAGTTTTTGCTCATTGCTTCTTTTAGATTGTCTGATTTCAGTTGTAGCTGCATTAAGTGCCTCTTTGTATTTTGCATAGCCTTCTTCCTTTCTGGTACGCCTATAAACCCTCCACATAGTTTGTTTTAGCATTATTTTTCTAATTGCCTCTTTTGACAAATGTTTCTTTCTACACCGTGTTCCTTGTTTTTGGAAGGGAACAAATGTATCGATGATACTCTCAATTTCATATTTTAGAATATTCCAACATTCAATTGCGGTCTTATTCATCAGCATGTTATTCCAATCTAGCTTTGCTAAGTATTTTCTCATATCTTTGTAGTTACCTTTGTGGATGTTTCTCTTGTACGTTTTCTTATTTTTACTTTCTGATTTTACATTGATGTCAAAATGTATTTGATTATGGTCACTATTACCCAATGGTTCAAATATTTTTACATTGTCCACTAATTCTTTTTGTGATGACAAAACTATATCTAATACATTTTCTCCCCTGGTTGGTTCTAGTACGTGCTGAGTAAGAAAGCTATCCTGGATTAAACATAGGAATTGTTGATCCTCAATCCCTGTGCTCTCTAGAGAATTCCATTGTATGTGTCCATGGTTAAAATCTCCCATTATGATACATTCCCCTTTACTAACGTCCTTTATAGCGTTTTTTAGTTTTGTGTTGTACTCTTCGTTTATGTTTGGACTTCGGTAAACTAACCCAATAGTTAATTTTGAATTTCCTGAAACAATTTTGCACCAAACAGCTTTATCGCAATCTGCTTCCCTTTCTATGGTATCATTGATGTGTTCTCATTAAAATGGAAGCAATCACGAAACATTATTTAACAACATTATTAAATAATAGAGAAATTGTAAACGAACGTTGACGAGAAGTATCAGTGAAATCAATAAGTAAACAGGAATATAATGCATTTTACTACCACTACAAAATATAAAGACAATTATAAATAGGGCTGCATACGAAATCACACCAAACATAGAGCAACATATTTACATATAGCACAATAATAAGGAGATAAAAAAGAACTGCAGTCTAAGCTAATATAAGACTAAAACAAATATTAACTTGTCACTGAAGTAGAATGAAAAGAAGATACAATTACATATGTAGTTGACGCTCCCGAAGCAAAAGAGAAACACACAGAGCAGGGAGTTATATATATATATATATATATATATATATATATATATATATATATATATATATATATATATATATATATATATATACTATTGAAACACTATTGGTGACGACGTGATATGTTTCCTTTCCTTAAGTGATACTATTGGAACACTATTGGTGACGACGTGATATGTTTCCTTTCCTTAAGTGATACTATTGAAACACTATTGGTGACGACGTGATATGTTTCCTTTCCTTGAGTGATACTATTGAAACACTATTGGTGACGACGTGATAAGTTTCCTTTCCTTAAGTGATACTATTGAAACACTATTTGTGACGACGTGATATGTTGCCTTTCCTTAAGTGATACTATTGAAACACTATTGGTGACGACATGATATGTTTCCTTTCCTTCAGTGGTTTCATGTGAACATCTATTGTGAACTAATGTCTGCAACACACTAGAGTGCAGCTCACTGAAGAGTAAACATCTACATTTACTTCAAGTTGTGACTGCCGAGGATCCAAATCCTACATCGTTTCTTCGATTGATTTAACATTTTGAATGCATCAGATTTGAATTCACTTGAATTCTGCCTGAATGTGTGACACTAGTTGAACTGTCACTGCTGCACCAGTCAGCCGGTCAAGGCTAGAAATAGCTTTGTTATTCTTCTTGGAATGATTACGTACAACAGGAATGAATTAGTTAAAATTGGAAGTGCTATTAGCAACTTGTTCTACCATAGACTGGGCATTGATGTGTGTTCGCGCTCTCCTTTCAAACATGTCATGCGTGCTATCACTCGCCGCGACTGCAGGGTAGACAGGTTAAAACAGAGATCAATCTCTGTACTGGTTAACCGTCGCCACAATACCGGCCTTCTGCTAAAGAGTACTGGTGTATGTGTACAGAATCTCAATTTCGTCGATATTGACACTTCTCCCTGCGCACTGACTAACTGACTAATAAGGTAAACATTGTCAAGCTACAAATTGCATAGACCGGCCGTCCACGGAGCAAACAACTGGACGTGCTTTGTATCAATGTACAGTCAGCTAAAATACAGTTTTGTCTGTCTCTGACGTCGTCATTTCCCAGACATTGATATTTTTGCGCTGACCGAGACGTGGCTCGGTAGCGTCATCGACGATCACGTAATAAGCGCACTAGTTCCGCGTGGACACGGGAGTCATGGATTGCCGGTGTTGTACAAATCAGGCATGACATTGAAGATGACTTCAACTCGCATAAGTTACAGTAATTTTGAACACAGCGATTACTATATAACAACACGTGGTGTCACCTTCAGGTTATGTGTCGTGTATCGTCCTCCGCCATCGCAACGAAACGGTTTCACCAACAACGTTTTCTTCGATCAGTGGTCCGCTTATTTAGACGATATAATGCTGGACACGCATGACATTATTATGACTGGTGATTTAAACTTCCACCTGGACATCCCAAAGGAACCGGATGTCCGGCGTTTTTACGACACGCTTGCTGACGGTGAAATGACGCAACTCGTTACAAATGCCAAACAAAATACGGGTCGCACCCTGGACGTTGTCATCGTTCGGGAGAGTACCTCCAGGATAATACCCTGGACGCTGTCATCGTTCGGGAGAGTACCTCCACGATAATACCCTGGACGCTGTCATCGTTCGGGAGAGTACCTCCAGAAAATACACTGGACGCTGTCATCGTTCGGGAGAGTACCTCCAGGATAATACCCTGGACGCTGTCATCGTTCGGGAGAGTACCTCCCTGGTAATACAGACACGACCAAGTGTTTATGACCCGTGCTTATGCGACACACATGGCAACCCATCCGGTGATCACATGGTTATTATATTTTCCGTAAATGGGAGTAAGCCGGCTCGGGTGCGGAAAAAGATAACCTTTCTTTGATTACGTCGGATATGCGTTTCAGGTTTCGGCCAAGATATTGTCTCGTCGCTGGATCTGAACTTTGACGAAACTGCTGAGGCAATTGCTGGGGCATACGACGCCTGTTTACATCGCATTGTCGACCACCACGCTCTTTTGCGCGAGACGATTGTAGCAGTGCGAACAGACTCGCCGTGGTACACCGACGAACTCCGACGCGAGAAATACGATCGACGGCGTGCTGAAGGGACTTGGCTGCGCACTGGCCAATAAAACCACAGGCGTATCGAACGCAATGCGTCACGTTCAACCTTATGTTGCTCACTGAGAAGCGAAATTACTATTCGGCTAAGATCGCCAATTGCGGGAACAACCGAAATTAGCCCTTCAACATACTAAAGAACCTTATGGGAAAACATTGGCATTACGAAATTGCCGTCGTATGTGTCTAATTGAGATATAAATAAATAAAACAAGCATTTATGACTATGCCCATGAGAATACGGAGGCATTCGTGTTCCTCCACCCCACTGATGGACAAGAATTGCTGACTCTCGTGAAACAGTGTAAAGGAAAATCCATTTAACAACTACAGGCCTATCTCTCTATTACCGCAGGTCTCAAAAATTATAGAACAACTCTTTGATAACAAACGGGAAAAATTCATGGAACAAACCAAAATACTAAATGACAGCTAGTGTGGTTTTCAGAAAAACAGATCTACACTTTTGGCTTTATTAGAAATGATCGAAGAAATAACTAATGCAAATGACAATAAAAAGCTTCAATCGGGGTGTTCATAAACTTGATAAAAGCTTTCGACACTGTCAATCATAATTTACTTATACAAAAGTTACAAATTAATGGTATTCGCTGTATAGTAGTTAAATGGTTAGTTTGCTATTTAACAAAAAAGACACAATCTGTCTACATTGATTATGCAACATTGGATCTCTTAGAAGTCGCACGTGCTGTGCCACAAGATTCAATACTTGGACCGAAATTATTTTTGATATATATAAATAATTTGTGTAATGTTTCTAGTATACTAAAATGTATACTGTTTGCGGAAGACACTAATAATTATATGCAGTTAACAAACTGTCTCTTAATATTAATAAAACTAATTAAATGGTATTTAAGAAAGGAAGGGTTACTTCAGATATTGCAATAATAAACCAAAACATTATAGAAACAGTCTATGAAACAAAATTTCGTGGCATAATTATCGATGATAAGCTGTCTTGGAAAGCATATATACAATCGGTAAACTCCAAATTAGCTAAAACAATAATTTATAACTTTTTCTTCTCTTCGTGCCGGTATAGATGCATGCAATTTGGCATGATTTCTTTCACGGCCATACTTCAGCTGAGTGAGATATTCAAAGGCCTGAGCAACTGATGCGAGTGTCCATGTAATCGTGTAACGCCTGGACGGCTGATACGAGTAAACGTAATCAAGTATATGTGATCTTCCATGCAGAACATTAGGACCCGTTCGGAGCTAACCAAATGCTATTATGTTATTATTTAATTCGCTGTGCAATAACCTATGTTTAATCAAATTTTGTGCATCGTTTCTGCAATTCACATACATACCCACTGAAACGGAATTTACATAAAGTTAAGAATCTCTTTTCGATTCACGTCATTTCTAACGGTAGTTGCTACTGACCGCTAGAGTGAGCCTACAAACTCCAAATAAGATCGTGTCGACGTTGTAGTTTAATGTTTTATTCAGTCACTTGATATGGAATGGTTAATTATGTCGAAACCAACAACTACATTGCAATGTGTGCGAAAAAGGCGGCTGATTGTCCTGACACACGCAAACTGATACGCTCGCTTTTGATTGGTTGAAGGCAATAATGTATGTCATTTTTAAGTAGGTCAACATTTCCCAAGCTACGAAAAAAGACGTCATTAAATTCAATCAAAAACATCACGACTCGTTTAAGTATCACTAGTCTGCATCTGCTCCTAACCCAATTAGCAAAGATTTACCTGCAGTATAATCAACGTCGGTTGTTCCTGCTGCTATCCACTGCGACTGCGTGTCTCCACACATTGATAACGTCACGCGTCGCCACACATTGCCAGCGTCACACATCGCCACACATCGCCACACATTGCCAACGTCACGCGTCGACACACATTGCCAGCGTCAAACATCGCCACATATTGCCAACGTCACGCGTCGACACACATTGAAACAATCTGCAGTAATATCCGTAGACAGACGTACTTAATGCGTCGCTTCTGTTCGCGTTTGACGATGGGTCAATCAGTTCCTGAGATTCACGGACACTGACCATCTGTAAGTGACCCAGCTGTCTCGTGCATCCCACTCTACCGACGTGAGAAACTAATAAGCATACACCAATTGACACATGAGTCACGTGAGACTTACATGCGTGAGACAGGCCTACATGCTATGTGGCTCAACGGAATATGTTTTTACTAACAAAAAAAACTGCGCGAAAACAGCAACGATCGTCAACGTCATAAACAAGCGAGCGATATTTCATCGCCTCGCTTGTGTGTTCTAACTGGTGCGTTTAATAGTCTGAACAGCCGGGTACAGACCGACGCCAGTTTGTTCGTCCACTTATCAACATCGTGTATGTGTTGAATATGTTTAACGTTTTTAAGATTTAAGAAAGTGTATCCGTCCTTTTACAGCAATAAATTTACTGTTTAAGCGAAACACCAAACAACACAAAGCTAATATAACACAATCAAATCATGCGAAACCAACACAACCCACACATTAAGACTACGCATTAAACCCTTAATTGTTGATAAATATTAAGAAGAAAAAAACAGGTACACATTAGATAACTTCATATGAGTTTATTAGTAATCTGGTAATCAGATGATACTTTATTGCCCGTCAACATAGCTACAAAGTGGCGGAGCTCCTACCATCCCACAAATGAAATGCTGGTCTGGAAATTGAAAAATTCATTCCTTGCATGCACCTTTCGCTGGGAGATCCCCTCTCTAGACTGTCAAGTAAAGGAGCCGGTAAACAACATTTGCAAACCAATAACCTTCGTAATTGCACCAACGAGAAAAACAACTTTTACGCGCACAAAAGAAATGTGTAAAGGTCATGAGTCGAATCGTCTGCTCAGTACCGACAAAACATTAACGTGTTATGCAGCACACCTGATGTATGCAGGTCTGGGCGGCAGACTCGCAGTCACACCCACCGTCGTATGGTTTACGACGGCTAACACATCCGCTTAGCAAACACGAAAACAACTCTTATATTTTCGCCGCCTCGTCCCCGCCGCGTTCACTCGAGTGTGTCTCCTGTCGAGATCCTCTCAGTAGCACCGACTAAACATCGGTTAGCCGACTTGGTGTCGTGTCACTAGATCATCGTTGGTGCTCGACGGGAGATGTTACACTATTAGGGGAGCATGGGTAGATGTGGAGCATGGAAGCATGGGGAGCAGGGGAGCACGGGGAGCTGAGGAGCAGGGGGAGCAGGGGGAGCAAGAGGAGCTGTGGAGCAGGGGAGCTTGTGAAGCAGGGGAGCAAGGGGAGCAGTGGGGAACAGGGGGCATAGAGAAGAGAGGAGCATGGGGAGCAGAAAGAACAGAGGAGCATGGGAAGATTGGAACAGGGGAGCATGGGGACAATGGGGAACAGGGGTAACAGGGGAGCTTGGGAAACAAAGGAACATGGACAGAAGGGTATCAGGGGAGCATGGGGAACACAGGAGCATGGGGAGAAGCAGGGGGAACATGGGGAGCAGGGTAGCATGGGGAGCAGGGGAAACAGAGGAACTGGGAAGACGATTGTGAAATCAATGGTCAGTTCCGAACTGTTCATAGTGCTGCGCCATATTTTCTTCAGCTCATTCAGTCTGCATTCTGACTGATCTTATGACTGTTGTGCGCAGATCTTGTTTACCCGGAATGTCGGTACCAACTCAATACACTTATCACGTTTACTCATCATACATCTCTACCATACGTCGCTAGAGCTCTGGGGTGTTTACCCGGAATGTTGGTACCAACTCAATACACTTATCACGTTTACTCGTTATACATCTCTACCATACGTCGCTAGAGCTCTGGGTGTTTACCCGGAATGTTGGTACCAACTCAATACACTTATCACGTTTACTCGTCATACATCTCTACCATACGTCGCTAGAGCTCTGGGGTGTTTACCCGGAATGTTGGTACCAACTCAATACAATTATCACGTTTACTCATCATACATCTCTACCATACGTCGCTAGAGCTCTGGGGTGTTTACCCGGAATGTTGGTACCAACTCAATACAGTTATCACGTTTACTCGTCATACATCTCTACCATACGTCACCAGAGCTCTGGGGTGGTTACCCAGAATGTCGATACCAACTCAATACACTTATCACGTTTACTCGTCATACATCTCTACCATACGTCGCTAGAGCTCTGGGGTGTTTACTCGGAATGTCGATACCAACTCAATACACTTATCACGTTAACTCAACATGAATCCCGTCCAGGCCACATTTTTGTATCAAACATCTAAATGATATTAATGTCATTTCGATATGCATTATATATGTACGTTTTTTTATTATTGGTATTACTATTTATTCCAAACATAGCTTAGCGATAATTCTACCAATGAACATCACGGCAAAATTAATTAATGTGATACGTATGCCTTCAGGTTGTGTGTAAACTCCGGACCCAGGCTGCGGCATGACAAATAAACAGAAGTTCGACTAGGCATCACGCCACTGGCATCACGCCACTGGCATCACGCCACTGGCATCACGCCACTGGCATCACGCCACTGGCATCACGCCACTGGCATCACGCCACTGGCATTACGCCACTGGCAGTCCCTGCAAACAAACCACACGTTTACAGCCCCAGTGTTGTATATGCAATCGGTGTGAAGAAACTTGTTCATGGAGTACCGTTATGTGTAATCATGACACTTCGGTAACGGCAATGACGTCACTGCGGTGTTTCCTTCAGCTTCCACCCCAAGGTAAATGATGCGGGTGGTATTGAAGTACATACGACTTTATTAAGGTTTATAGAATTATAGAAGCTTACTTGAATATATTGCATACAGGAATATGTGAGCATGCAGGAATATAATATAAATTATTCAGACATACAGGAATATATTGGCATGCATAAATTGATAAGCATAAAGGAATATATTGAAAAATGCAGGAATATTTATGCATGAATGAAAATAGAAACATACAGGAATACATAGGCGCACACACTCACGCATACAAACACACACATACAAACACACACACACGCGCGCACGCACGCACGCACACACACACATACACACACACACACTCACATGAGCACATGTTCAACATCAGTCTTCTTATTGAGTTGAATATTGATCACCAACGATCTGGGTCAAGCCATGATCGAAGTCTAGAAACAGGCTGTGTTGTGAAGGAGAAGAGCAAGACTAAAGTTGTGTCGACGGCCACTTCAGCCATATATGACAGTTGTCATGTCAGCAGCTAGCCATACATGACAGTTGTCATGTCACCAGCTAGACCTATATGGCAGTTGTCATGTGGCAGTTTCGCTAATAAATGTGCAATAATCTAGTTGTACATTCCAGCTCGCTGACAGTTGTATATCACGAAATTATTGATCAGTGCAAAAACGAAAGATACTCAATGAGCGGATAAATAAAAGCTATCTTTGTCTACCTGTCATATTGTACCACGACCACCACCACCACCACCATCTTCTTCCCTTGTCTGATGATATTTGATGGGGGTTTTCGTAGTGAATGAACAATTCACCTCCATGTTCTCTTTTTGATTTATTTTCCAATGTAAGCTGTTGGCTCCTTTCCCAGAAAACGTAGTTGCTCGATAAGTCAGACCATTTTAAACTTATGATTTTGTGCCGGCATTTATTTTTGAAAGTCTGTATCATTTTCAGCATTTTTAGCTAAACAGCATCAGCTTGGTGTTAAACTTGTTCTGCTTTGCCTTCCAGATTTTCCTTAAAGTGAGGAAAGCTTGTTTGGAAAAGAAGGTATAGTTTGACTGTTACCGTCAAAGGGCACTACTAGTCAGTTTCTGCCGCTGCTACGGTTATGAAGCAACTCAAATACCTTTGTTCTGTATTTAGCTTTTTGAACCATTAAAAATAATGGTGTAATATATGCTTACTTTTGTCGTAATGGAACTATTCCGAAGCGGCTGCCATTAATAGGGATTGACTTTTCCAGTTTTGGGAATTCTTGATCATATTTGCCATTCAAAGCAGATACATTCCAGTTGGCAAATGGACAAGGAAGTCATTTGTTTATTGAGAGTCCAAAGATTATTCATATGTGTGTACCAACCCTTCTGAGATATTTGTCAATTTTGGTTTTAAATATAATATCACACTGGTAGCATTTACGCAACCACATAATTAGTTCCATTCATTTATTGTCCTCTCTGAGAATGGATATTTCTGATATCTAGTCTACATTGTTCTTTCACAAATGTTACTTCGTGCTCAATAGTTCTTCTATATTCCATAAGTGAGAATAAATACTGTTAGCAATATTTTGATAACCATTCCATATATCTTAAAACACTTCAATTTGAATTAATATCACCGTCTCCTATGTTATTAAATCACATTCTTTCAGGCGTCTTTCATAACTAAGATCTCTCAGTTCTGGAATCAGCTTAGTTGCCCTCCTCTGTATTCTTTCTAGCGTATGTATGCCTTTTTTTACGACAAATGATATTTCTAGCATCCACTATGACATGATAGTTCTAGCGTCCACTACGACATGATAGTTCTAGCATCCACTATGACATGATAGCTCTAGCATCCACTATGACATCATATTTCTAGTATCCACTATGACATCATAGTTCTAGCATCCACTACTTACACTACTTACTTTTACTAGACAATGCCCCTTCGTCTTGTAATCTTCCTAAGTCCTTCTTGCCAATCACGGTCGAATACGAATGCCTTGTTTTGAAGTAAATGAAGTTGTGGTAAATGTTTTGTTTGTCACATATAATTTTGTGTGAACATGCACAATGCAAGAAGTTATTGTAAATACACTGTTGAACAGCTCAGCCCTCAGTGTGAATACAAACAGTGAGATATTGCTGCTAATATATCCATCCGCCTTAAGTAAAGTTATGACTTGATATTGTGTCAACATATTGTGTTAACACAATGATAACACATTCTTTCCCTGAGTAATCATATTGTGTTAACACAATGATAACACATTCTTTCCCTGAGTAATCATATTGTGTTAACACAATGATAACACATTCTTTCCCTGAGTAATCATATTGTGTTAACACAATGATAACACATTCTTTCCCTGACTAATCATATTTAAATAAATGTCGTATATGTCGTCTACGGCGTGTCACTCGATTGGTCTCTATGAGAGGCTTTCCTCACAGTCAACGGAAATTCGTGTTGATACAATCTTAAAAATACTAAGCCCTAAATTGCTATTTTGGTCACCTCATCCATCATAACTAATCGTTTGGACAAATCTTTATGAAACACGTTGTGTGCGACCTCGGTCCTCTTTACGCAACACGTTGTGTGCGACCTCGATCATCTTTATGCAACACGTTGACGTAATTGTGGAATTCGTCCAGTGAAAATAAAAATCGAGTTGTGCTTCTTTCATCAAACTGTGCCCAAAATGTACCCAAAATTTGCCCAAAAAATGTTTTATTTATTTTTCCCTTCAAAGACAGCTATTGTTCCATCTTATGGCGTGATCTGTGCATGAGTACTTGTATGTGCGCAGAGGTGTTTTCTTGTTAGCGGAACTATGTATACACAAACTGTAAATGCACTTACTTTACTTTATTTTACTTTATCCGTCCGCTCTTACCGGGGGTGTCGAGGGGAGATGAAGCTGACGATCAGCAGCAAGCCGGAATTCCTGGAGAGGGGGGGAGGGGCGATGTCGTATGTCTTGAGTATGTTTTCAGCGTCTCTTTGACACCTGCAATCAAAGTTTTTCTTGGTCTCCCTCTCGCTTTGAAGCCTGCCATCCTGGTGTTGTATGCCTTGAGGGCCAGTTGGTTGGTGGCCATGCGAGTCAGATGTCCAAACTACTTGATTCTCTGTTGTTGTATACAGTGGTGGGCTGGTGTTGTTCCGACCATTTCCGTAATGTGCTCCTTTCTTATCATGTCTGGTCTGGTCTTGTTGACGGCTCTTCTTAGACATCTCATTTCGCAGGTGGAGATCTTTCTTTCAAGGCTTTTGGTCAGGGTTCATGTCTAGCAGTGGTGTGTCAGATGGGGATGAAGATGGAGTTGATGAGCTTAGCTTTGGTTTCGATGTGGATGCTGTGGTGTTTCAGGATCGGTGCAAGCTGGTAGTTGACATTGTTTGCTTTCTGGAATCTTGTTTCGACTTCTCTGTTACATTGTCCATCTTCTGTGAATATGCTACCGATGTATTTGAACTTGAACTCGGTCACTTGCTGGAGTTGAGTGTCGTTGATGTTGAGTTTGCTGGGTGTTCTGCTCACCTTCATTGTCTCAGTCTGGCTGATGTTGATGTTGAGTTTGCTGGGTGTTCTGCTCACCTTCACTGACTCGGTCTGGCTGATGTTGATGTTGAGTTTGCTGGGTGTTCTGCTCACCTTCATTGTCTCGGTCTGGCTGATGTTGATCGTCATGTCGTATTCTTCACAGGTAGTGTTCAGGCTATTTATACGCTTTTGCAACTTCTTTTCATCCTCATTTGCAAGGCTATGGTCATCGGCAAACAGCATTTCATTTAAGGCTTCAGGTTCTGGGTTTACCTCCTTTGTTATCTTATCCATGTATACAATGAACAGCAGTGGTGATAGGACACAACCTTGTCTCACTCCTGATGTAATTTGGAACCAGTCTGTGAGTCCGTTTGGGGTGCGGACTGAGTTCATGCTCTTGGCGTTGATGGCTCTAATTTTGTCCATGAGTCGTCCTTTCACGTTGTGTGTTTTCAGCACTCTCCAAAGTTTGTCTCTGTTAACCCTGTCGAAGGCCTTCTCTTGGTCTACGAAGACAATGTTCAGTTTTCGGTTAAACTCGATTGCCTTCTCGCTTAGGTGTCGTAGAGCAAAGATGACATATCTGCACCCTCTTCCTTTTCTGAAACCCATATGTACGTCCGCCATGGACGGTCCCAAGCCCGGCTGAGAAAGGAGGAGGGTTGGGCGTGGGGCTAGCACCCCCACCCTGTAAAGAAACCCAACGCTACAGAAACATTCACAACAATTAAAACTACGACGTCTGTCCTGGAAGAGGTAGGGCCTGGTTTACCAGGGCGCATGAAGTGTTGCGGTCAAAGCCGAAAGGAAGCCACAATGCCGACTACTCTTCTTTCGACCAGGAAAAATTTAAACATCGGCACATGGAATGTGCGAACAATGTACGAGGTGGGGAAAACTGCCCAAGTGGCAGCAGAAATGCGGAGATTCAACCTCGCTCTACTCGGGCTCTGCGAAACCCGATGGACCCAGTCAGGACGACTGCGACTAACAACAGGAGAGCTTATGCTATACTCCGGACACGAGGAAGATGATGCCCCTCACTCAGAGGGGGTTGCCCTCTTATTGGGGAAGGAGGCACAGAGAGCACTTATTGGCTGGGAAGCCAGAGGACCGAGGTGCTTAACAGCATCCTTTAGAACAAAGAACAAAAAGATTAAAATGAACATAGTGCAGTGCTACGCCCCAACCAACGACAAGACTGACGAAACCAAAGATGAATTCTACAACCAACTGCTTGATATCATGAGCAATTTAGGGGATAAAAACATCAACCTGATTATGGGAGATTTCAATGCTAAGATTGGATCGGACAACCAAGGATATGAAAATGTGATGGGAGTTCATGGGCTGGGTGTGATGAATGACAATGGGGAGCGGTTTGTGAATGCTTGTGCAATAAACAACATTGTGATTGGGGGAAGTGTGTTCACACACAAAAGAATACATAAGGCGACATGGGTATCTCCTGACCAAGTCACTGACAATCAGATAGACCACATCGGCATAAACAAAATGTTTAGAAGATCACTACAAGACGTGCGTGTGAAGAGAGGTGCTGACGTTGCGTCTGATCACCACCTAGTAACAGCCAGGCTAAAACTCAAGCTAAGAAGAAATGGAGTAGAACAAGAAAGACAAAAGGCAAGATATAATGTGGATTTCCTGAAGGACCCAAGCACAGCAAAAGCATATAAAGTTGCATTAGCTAATAGATTCAAAGTCCTGCAAGAACTGTATGATGAAGATGAGGGAGTAGACATCAACAGCCAATGGAGTCACATCAAAGATGCAGTAAACAACACATGCGAAGAGGTAATTGGAAGAAGGAAACCCCAACAGAAAGACTGGATTTCAGTAGAAACTATGAGGAAAATACAGACCAGAAGAGACAAGAAGGAAGCAGTCAACAGCAGCCGCACAAGGGCGGCAAAGGTAACAGCTCAGAAAGAGCACACTGCAGCAAATAGAGAGGTGAAGAAAAGTGTCAAAACAGACAAAAGGAACTTCGTGGAGGGACTTGCACAAGAAGCAGAAAAGGCAGCAGCTAGCAGGAACATGAAGCAACTTTACGATACAACAAGGAAGTTAGCTGGAAAGTTTAAGAAATCAGAGCGGCCAATCAGAGACAAAAATGGGATCGCCCTGATGTCGGCAGACAAACAGCTTAACAGATGGGCAGAGCATTTTGAAGAGCTGCTCAACAGACCAGTACCGCAGAATCAACCAGACATCCAACCAGCTGAGACAGATCTCCCAATAGACTGTAATAAACCCACTAGAGAAGAGATAAAAAAGGCAATCGCACATATGAAAAATGGGAAAATAGCAGGCCCTGATGGTATCCCCGCAGAAGCACTAAAGGCAGATCTAAATACTTCAGTAGAAATGCTGTACAGTCTTTTTGAGGAGATCTGGGAAAAAGAAGAAATTCCAGCAGAATGGAAGGAAGGTTACCTTATCAAGATTCCCAAGAAAGGAGACCTGAGCCGCTGTGATAACTACAGAGGAATCACGTTGTTGTCAGTACCTGGGAAGATTCTAAACAGGATAATCCTAGAGAGAATGAAAGGCAAAGTGGACCAAACTCTGCGTGAACAGCAAGCAGGCTTCAGGCAGGACAGATCGTGTACTGACCAGATTGCAACACTGCGAATCATAGTGGAACAATCCATCGAATGGAACTCATCCCTATACATCAACTTTGTTGATTACGAGAAAGCCTTTGACAGTGTGGACAGGGAGACACTCTGGAAAGTGCTAAGACACTATGGGGTGCCCAAGAAACTAGTAAACATGATCAAAAACTCCTATGAAGGAATGTCATGCAGAGTTATTCATGAAGGTCAACTTACAAAGAACTTTGAGGTTAGGACGGGGGTGAGACAGGGATGCTTACTGTCACCATTCCTCTTCATTCTAGTCATAGACTGGGTCATGAAAACAGCAACCAAGGAGAAACGAAATGGAATCCAGTGGACGATGCTGACCCAACTTGATGACCTGGACTTTGCGGATGACCTTGCACTCCTGTCTCACAGCCATAGGCAGATGCAAGACAAAACAACATAACTGGCATTGATTTCAGGGCGGGTTGGGTTGAAAATCAACAAAAGGAAAACAAAGATCCTGAGAACAAATGCTACTTGCGAAACACCAATCATGCTTGAGGGAGAGACACTGGATGAGGTCAAAGACTTCAGATATCTAGGCAGCATAGTGGATACGCATGGAGGGACAGAGGCTGACATAAAGAAAAGGATCAGCAAAGCAAGGGTAGCTTTCCACCTGTTGAGAAAGGTGTGGAAGTCAAAAGTAATTGGAGAAACCACAAAAATACGCTTGTTTAACACAAATGTAAAGTCCGTGTTGCTGTACGGAGCAGAAACATGGCGAATAAACAAGACCACACTGAAAAGGATCCAGACATTTGTCAACCATTGCCTGAGAAGAATTCTCCGAATACACTGGATGGACAGGGTGAGCAACAAAGACCTCTGGGATAGAACACACCAAGCCCAAATAGAGATAGAGATCCTCAAGAGGAGATGGGGATGGCTTGGCCACACCTTGAGAAAGCCAACCACAAACATAACGAGACAGGTCCTGACATGGAACCCCCAAGGCAAGAGAAAGAGGGGGAGACCAAAAAACACCTGGCGGCGTGACCTCGAGGCAGACATCAAACAAACAGGGAAGGGCTGGCAACAACTGGAGAGGATTGCCCAAGACAGGAGGCGCTGGAGAAATGTTGTGGATGGCCTATGCTCCAGGAGGAGTTAAGGGCCTAAGGTAGGTAGGTAAGGATATGTACGTCGCTCAGCAGTGGTTCCACCTGTACCTAGTTCGCTGCTCGAGGATTTTTGCGTATATTTTGCCTTTGTGACTGAGAAGTGATATTCCCCTGTATGTGCCACAGTCGTTCTTGCTGCCTTTCTTTTTTCAACTACTGCTCGCTGCCAGTCTTCAGGGACTTTTATCTCATTCCAGGTCTTCTGGAATATTGTGGTAAGCCATGTGATCCAGGTTTCTCCACATTCTAATATGGCCTCAGTTGTTATTTCATCCACCCCAACTGCTTTGTTTCTTGGACTTGTTTTCACTGCCTTCCTAACTTCAGATGTCAGGATTGTAGGTTCCTCGTGATCTGGGTGTCTTGGGATGAACTGATAGTGGGAGGTTCTTGGGCTGGCTGGATTTAGGAATCCTTTGAAGTGCTCTTGCCATCTCTGCTTGATGCTGTCATAATATGGAGGGTTTCCATCTTTGTCGCGTATCATTGTTGTTGAGTTGCACATCTCGTTTTTCAGTCTCATGGCTTTGACACTCTTATACAATTATATGGGTGAGTGTTTGCATAGTTCGCTCAGTTACTCACCGTACGCCTTCCATGATGATTCTTTGGCAGCCTCCACCACTCTCTTGCTATGTCGTCTTGCAATTCTGTATCTCGTGTAGTCCTCCTCCAGTTTTGTTTCTACACACGCCTTGTACAACTTGTTCTTCTCTCTGATGGCTTCTTTCACTGTGTCGTTCCACCAGGCTGTCTGTTTTTTCTGCCCTCTTCCTGCCTTCCTTGTGCCGCACGCTTCTTTGAGTGCTTCGACTAGAGTGTTCTTGAAGACAGACCGTGTTTCTCCTGCAGTCAGTTCTGTGTTGTTCACACCCTTCAGCTTATTGGTGACTTTGTCGGATTTGGGTTCTAGCACATAGGATGACTGGACGATGGTCTGTGTCCAGGCCTGCATTGCGAATGGACTTTGCATCTGTGGCGCTTCTTCTGTGTTCCATCCTTGTCAAGATGACGTCTATCTGGGATGATGTGTTGAGATCATTCCATTTGTATCATGTCTGTGTTTGACTGGGTCTGTGTTCATATAACGTGTTTGTGATCCACAGTCCATATCCTCCATAGATCCCAAGTAAGTGTTCCCCGTTGTAATTACAAGTTGTAGTGGTATCGCTGCGTGGGCCCAGGTACGGCTCCCAAGGTGATCTTCTTTTGTCCACTCTACCGTTGAAGTCTCCCATGACAATCAGCTCTTCTGTGTTTGGTATCTTGCTGATTGTGTCCTAAATTTTTTCAAAGAATTCCTCCTATTGGTCTTCTGTGTATGAATCATTGCAAGATGCATAAGTTTGGATGAAGTTGATATTTTCTGTTTTCTCTAACTCGGATCTTAATGATTCTCTCCGAGATGTACTCTGTTTCTAGACCTTTCTATACTGTGTCAGGGTGTAGAATGAAGCCTACACCTTGTATCGCTTTAAGGGCTGTGTCTACGCCGCTCCATATTAGGACATAGTCTGAGTGAGTTTGTTTTGTCCCTGTTCCTTTCCGTCTGCAGTCTGAAATACCCATCACTGATACTCTCTTCGGAAATGCACATTGGATAATAATAAATGATGCATGTGCATCGTGTTTTCATAAACATATATTCCAACCTGATAGATGATGTGGACGCATGGTTACAATTCCACTACAATGTAAAATATTCGCTAAAATGGTATTAGTTTTCCTTGAAATATGACATTATCATAGATTAGGTTTACAAATATTTTCTAGAGTTTGACTGAAATTAACGAATTCTAATAATAAATTATGCATAATTCACTTAATGTTTGTTTTATTTGAAATTGTGAAACTGATTTTTTGAGGGCACGTCCTGAAATCGGATATGTTTTCACCGACAAAAAGGATAATCCACTGGTTCGGGCCTTAGGGGCACGACCGAAATAGTTAACTGGCTACAAGTGGGCGTGGCGGGACACGATGGTATTAAAAAAACTAGAAAACGAATTACCACAGCATCCCTCTAACCCGGCGACTCCGACTAATGAATGTCAAACGTCGACACAGCCATCAGCTGTGACAGACAGCGCGACCTCGCGGCGGCAAGGGCAACCACTGCCGCGTCATAATCAACAGGCAAGTTCTTGCCAATTAACCTTCGACGTCTCGCGGCCTTATCGCCACTTCTGGTTTATACGAGGTGACGCGTCGTACTTCATTTACTGCGCATGGAGACGGGATTGTGGTTCACGTAAAGTACAGGACAATGGAATATGAGATGTGGCAGAGAGGCTGCGTAAGACAACCAAGTAGACCGACTTAGTTGTAAAGTAAATCTCATTAAACATTCCTCCTTAATTTGATTTTTTTGCTAGTCTCATGTCACATTCATTTTGAGGAATATCAAAGCTATATAGTATCCACTGCAACATCTAGCTCCTTTGTGCAACTTTTATATGTAGTTTTTTTGTGTGAAATCATCAGACAAACTGGTAAATTACTTAATAGTTGTTCAAACATTAATTGATGTGAAAATGGAAACGCTGACAACTCATTAAACTTAACTTTGTCATGTGATCGGCGAGAGCATGAAAGTCGCGTCCTATATCGGTACTGTCCCGTAAAAGTGTTTACAGTTTTGGATATCCAGTATTTTGTGCCTTACCAGATCTAACGACTAACGACTAACATAAATTATTTCGATGATTTGAACAAAAACACGAAGTTTTATTAAATAGACGGTTTATGTTATTTAAACTATACTTACAGTACATAATATTTGGATATCAACAAACCGGATTCGCTACAGACTAAATCAGTTGAAAATGTACCATGCAGTCCAAGGATGTCATAGCAACCGTTCAACAGTATCTAGCTATAATCGAGCTAGCGTATGTTTGTATGTTATCGTTTTCCTCCTAGACGGCTTGCACATCGGGCGCCAAACTTTCAGGGATTAATCTACGACCCGACGAATGAAACGTAACGCCTTTAGTTTTTTAGCGAAAAACTCCGCATATCAAAGGTTCTTGGTGGTTTTTATGGTCAATCAAATGTTCGCTACGTAAAACGTTAACTTCCAACAATCGCAGAAACCACGCGCGCGCGGCGAATACTTCGGTACGTAAACCGTTTGTGAGTACGTATCGCCATCTGGGCGGTTTATATTAATAATAGTAGAAAACACGCGTAGCAACTGTACATGACATCGACTAGGTTACTTGGTGTGTATGTAGCGCCCTCTGGCACATAACATCGACTAGGTTACTTGGTGTGTATGTAGCGCCCTCTGGCACATAACGTCGACTAGGTTACTTGGTGTGCATGTAGCGCCCTCTGGCACATAACATCGACTAGCTTACTTGGTGTGTATGTAGCGCCCTCTGGCACATAACATTGACTAGGTTACTTGATGTGCACGTAGCGCCCTCTGGCACATAACATTTACTAGGTTACTTGGTGTGTATGTAGCGCCCTCTGGCACATAACATTCACTAGGTTACTTGGTGTGTATGTAGCGTCATCTGGCACATAACATTGACTAGGTTACTTGGTGTGTATGTAGCGTCCTCTGGCACATAACATTGACTAGGTTACTTGGTGTGTATGTAGCGTCCCCTGGCACATAATATTGACTAGGTTACTTGGTGTGTATGTAGCGCCCTCTGGCACATAACATCGACTAGGTTACTTGGTGTGTATGTAGCGCCCTCTGGCACATAACGTCGACTAGGTTACTTGGTGTGCATGTAGCGCCCTCTGGCACATAACATCGACTAGCTTACTTGGTGTGTATGTAGCGCCCTCTGGCACATAACATTGACTAGGTTACTTGATGTGCACGTAACGCCCTCTGGCACATAACATTTACTAGGTTACTTGGTGTGTATGTAGCGCCCTCTGGCACATAACATTCACTAGGTTACTTGGTGTGTATGTAGCGTCATCTGGAACATAACATTGACTAGGTTACTTGGTGTGTATGTAGCGTCCTCTGGCACATAACATTGACTAGGTTACTTGGTGTGTATGTAGCGCCTTCTGGCACATAATATCGACTAGGTTACTTGGTGTGTATATCCCATCCTGGGGACGGGCGTTTTTGCTAGTAATACTAATAATACTAATAACTGCTGTTTCACATCCAGCGGTGAAGCAATGGATGAACTTTCAGTTAATTTAACTCAAGCAGAATACATCGTCCATTGCACATGCCAAACGCTCAACACAAAGAGAAAGGAGGAGATGGGTAAGATGGGGAAATGGAGGAGATGGGGAAGATAGGCAGAAGGGGGAGATGGAAAAGATAGGGAGACGCGATGAGACGGGAAGATAGGGGGAGGGGGAGATGAGGAAGAAAGTGAGAAGGGATGAGATGGAGAAGATATGGAGAAGGGAGGAGATGGGGAAGATAGGGATAGAGATAGGAAGAGAGACAGAGGGGGATATGGATAGATAGCGGGAGAGATGTGGGAGATATGGGAGGAAAGGAGGGTAGAGAGGCAGAGAAGGGAGGAGAGAAGACGTAGAGGTGGTATTGATTCGATAAGGTCAGTTTGAACGACTGTTCAAACAACAGGTTGTTCCAACACAAAGCGTATTCGAACGTGTCAATCCCAATCACTGAACTCGCTGGGTTCGGTTCCACAGAGTTGATGCGCTCTAAAGATTGTGATATTTACGAAGAAGAGAAACAAGAAAGATATCAAGGGAGAAGTGACACAGTCGAAAACCGAAGACGAAGACAAAGAAGCGACAAGCTATAGAAAGGTCTGCGTCTTATCCGAAAGGTTGACTGACAGGCGTAGACCCTTTCGACCGATTGCCGGGTGAAGGCGGTTTATTATGTTGTAAGTCGTCAATGTTTCACACGAATGTTAGGCGTATGAAATTGTAAAATGGGAACTTAATAAATTAATACTAAGTTACATGAGTGCCTTTGAGCAAGAATATTCACAGGTTTGCTTGTAGAAGCTATTGGATGTGAAATAGTGCATTTTTAAAGAGTTTAACTGGCGGAGGCATTTATGGGAATTGTTCTGCTATGGGCCACATGGGAGCATGAATACATTGCTATTGTTGTAAAAATGTATAGGCATCGCACGTCGGGGCGTTTTAAAAGAGCAGGAGTTAAGTAATTTTGATAAAAACTTTTGTCAGTATATCAACGAGATGATGGCAGTTGCTGTGGACAATTTTCAGAATTTTTGATGGTCACGTTTTCTTATAATCAGACAAAACGTTAACATGGCAACCAATGCAATTTTCTACTGTGGTCTGACCCCAAATAGACGGAAGTCGTGGTCACAAACACGGTCATAAATTGTTGATATGCTTATGTTTTGGTCGTTATCGTTGTTGTTAGCTTAATTGTGGATTTTACAGGTAATTTGCATGAAATTATTAGTTTGTTATAACAAATTTCTTATAATTTTTATAATTTGCAATTCCGATAATATAATCAGGGCTCATATTTTTGAAAATAAATAAATAAATAAAAACGGTTGCTAACTTGCCTCATGTTGTGTGTGTTTGGCTTAGAATATTGTCGGTGTCAGACTGGATAATACTATATTATTACATATATTTATTGATTCCATTTAGTCAACAAAATCATTACTGGTTAACCACCGCTCCTATTTAAACTGTTTAAGCGTCTCCTTTAGGAAGTGTCCTATAATCTATCTACTAAATATAAAAAATGTCAAATAAATGTGCATTTTAGTTTTTTACTATAACGTTTGGTGTGCACGAGTTGATATTTTCCGCAAATTGATGTTTAATATGATATTTAATTGTCAATCAACACAATTGTTTTATTGTTCAAATGTTAAAACATCATAAAAAAGCTGTTGATAAGTAAAAAGCAGACAATACGCAATTTTTGGCATAAACAATAACTATTGCCTTTCCAAAATGTACAATCAACACATAAAAATACAAATTTCATGTTGTGTGCATACTTTGTAAGTTCTTGGACAAAAGGAAATGAAGGTATCCAACCCTAACCTTTGTTAACCCCATATCTAGTTAACCCCATCCCTAGCTAACCCCATCCATAGCTAACCCTAGCTCTAACCCAGAAGTGGTTTGCAGAAGACATAGCCACTCCCATAGGCACAGATTGATAGGATTGGTGAACAGTTTGGAAAAGGCATACAACAGTAGCAATCACGAATAGCATGCTACATATCAGATGCCAAAATGTAAATTTATGCAATGTTTGTTTAAAAATCAAGCAATTATATAAATATTAATTTCAAAATAAACTAATTGGTTTATTGAAAGAGACAATAAGCGCGCTTCATTGGGTCGCAATGCTCTAGAAATCTAGTGTCCATGATCTATGATTTATCAAGTGTCAAAATCGACCTATGATTAAATGATGTGACTGGTTGTCAGCTAATATTTTGGGCAAGGCAATGTTTAGATTTGGCCGTCAAACAAATAATAATGACGTGATAAGCTGGAGTGTTCCATAATATGTCTTCAAATACATCATGTCGCAACTTGGTAGAAAATTGGGCACTTTCTCAAAAAAACTTTCTCTATTTGGGGTCAGACCACAGTTGACGTTCCTCTTTATTGTTTCAAACGAATGTAGGGCGTATGAAATTGTAAAATGGGAACTTAATAAATTAATATTATGTAACATGAGTGCCTTTGAGCAGGAATATTCACAGGTTTGTTTGTAGAAGCTATTGGCTGTGAAACAGTGCATTTTTTAAAGAGTTTAATTGGCGGACGGATTTATGGGAATTTTTCTGCTATGGGCCACGTGGGCGCATGAATACATGGCTATTTTTGTCAAAATTGATAGGCATCGCACGTCGGGGCATTTTAAAAGAGCTGGAGGTATGTGATTTTTATAAAATTTGGTCAGTATATCAACGAGATGATTGCAGTTGCTGTGGAAAATTTTCAGAATTGTTATGGTCACGTTTTCTTATAATCAGACAAAACGTTAACATGGCCACCAATGCAATTCTCTACTGTGGTCGGACCCCTGGACCTGGCTGAGCCTGCGACTAACAATGTAGCGGGGCGCGTGGGCGGCGCCTGCAACAACAACGACGTTGATTGGTCGCCACAGCTGGGCCCGCGCGAGGAAGACAGATAGGACGTCAGTGCTTATGCCGCGCTACAACGAGGATCATCACCCACGCTGGGTCGAAGGCCGGAGTCTGCTCTGTTTTTACGCAGCCAGTGTGAACCACTCGACGTCTAACCAGGGCCAACGTCGACACAACGCACATCTTGGCTTTGATGACACTGACAGCACGCCTTTGTCCCGGTGATGCTGTCGTCTACGCCTACACAAAGTGCTACATCAGGCTGTTGAAACACGCTGCTGGTAACGGACAGGCAACGGACACATGCGGAGTTAAAACGGCGTGCCTAACACAGCCTTCCGAGGACACGGACTCTTGCTTGTTACATAAACTTTAAATGCGAAAGGTTAACCAGTGTGTCGTGGGATAAAGTGCGAGTCGGCTTGCCCTGAGACAGGACACTGAAGACAACGACCGGACACTAGACACAACGACAGCGAGACAGCGACAAGAGGCTACTTCAGTGTATCTGGGCACAATGCAGTGAGTTACTACTCGGGTCATCCTATACTCGTCCCGTGCAGTACCTGTGAAGTCGCGGCGACAGGAGCGGGCCACCGCCTCTGTGAGAGACCGCCAGCTGTCCCGGCCAATCGGGGATTATGTCGTCGCCTTGAAATCGACTGGTCTCGTGTTACCAGGCAACGACATTTGAAACGACAAACTCGCTGAGGGTATTGACTGAGCGTCACCTCTCACAACCCCTACGGTCGCTGGTCAGTGTCACCATATAACGCTACCACATTGTCTTGTTTCTGTTGTGCGCCCTGGTCGCGGCCAGCTCCAGCCGCCGAACGCCTCCGCCGAGTGGAGCAATCGTCGTCCGGGCCTGTGAGCCGATCAGGATCACGATGTGTCGCGGACTCGGGTACAACGTCACCGGGATGCCGAATCTCGTCGGACATCAGACACAACAGGAGCCGAGCTACAGGTGGGTTGGATCACGTGGGCAGGTCACGTGAGAGCATTGAAGGTGTGATGTCACAGTAAGTCCATAACCACGAACGAGCGAAGCCGTAACAAAAGTTGGACGTATTTCGGTTTGTCAGTTTTATATTTAATTTTCAAGAAGATACTTAGTTTGCTTAGAATGTGGCTCAAAGTTAGCGCAGTGTTTTATTGTAGCGTACACTTTCTATAACACACGAATAGTAAAGTTGATGCCACATTCTGCCCGAAAATATATTGTGATGACCCACCACGTGATGACCCACCACGTAATGACCCACCACATAATGACCCACCACGTGATGACCCACCACGTAATGACCCACCACGTAATGACCCACCACGTAATGACCCACCACGTAATGGCCCACCACGTAATGACCCACCACGTAATGACCCACCACGTAATGACCCATCACGTAATGACCCATCACGTAATGACCCACCACGTAATGACCCATCACATAGTGACCCACCATGTAATGTCCCACCACGTAATGGCCCACCACGTAATGACCCATCACGTAATGACCCATCACGTAATGACCCACCACGTAATGACCCATCACGTAATGACCCACCACGTAGTGACCCATCACGTAATGACCCACCACGTAATGACCCACCACGTAATGTCCCACCACGTAATGGCCCACCACGTAATGACCCATCACGTAATGACCCACCACGTAATGACCCACCACGCAATGAACCACCACGTAATGACCCACCACGTAATGACCCATCACGTGCCACCATTTGACCGATACCCCACCGAATGTGTACAATTTGCTAAATATGGAATATGTGTGAACAAAACTCCTATCCCCACCACCTCTACCCATCCACTCAACTGTGCCCATGTGCACTGTCAAGGTAACGTATGCGTGTCAACTGTGTCCCATGTGCACCATGAAGGTTAGATAGACGCGTCAACTACGTCAAAGCGGCAGAGACAGTGATAACAACAATTACGTCGACTATGGGATGTAAATGATGTTGCCAAAGATGAGAACAATACTAAGATAACGATCAAATTACGATGACAATAAAAGCGACGACGACGTTGATGATAACAACGATGATGACGGCGACGATGATGGCAAAGATTAAATAAATGATCGAGTTTAACAAGATTAACGAAGGGTGGGACTTAATGTCGAGGGTGGGGTTTGGTGTGGTAAGAATGTATGCTGACGGGTGAGGAATTAGACAAGTTTGAGACGGTATTCGTTGTACACACCCAGGTGAATTATGCAACATGGTGGTTCTTGGTGGGGAATTATATATAAAATTGTAAAAAGTGTTTAGATTTCCGGGATGTTCTCGTGGGCCGTACATTGATCGATACATACATACTCTCTGCAGGTGCGTCAACCGATCGGTCCGTGTCGCCTGATGTGTGAGGATGTGTGACTGTCGGCCCGTCCTGCACGAGTTCGGCTTCCCGTGGCCCGCCGCGCTCGACTGCAGCCAGTTCCCGGCAGCCAACGACCTCGACCACATGTGTATGGACGGACCGAGCCCTGGCAGCGACACAACGGGACAACGCGTAGACTACACACTTCCTCTTCCCCGACCGCAGCCATCCCTCCCACCCTCGCCACCGCCGGCCGCCGCGTGTCGCCACCTGCGACATCCGGGCGTCTACGTTTACGTCAACAGGACGGAGCGGTGCGCGGTACGCTGTGGGGCCGACGCGCTTTTCACGGCCGACGAGAAGACCTTGGCCGAGACGTGGATGGCGGTGTGCGCCGGCATCTGCTTCGTCTCCACTCTCTTCGCTATCCTCACCTTCCTCATCGATTCGCGCCGCTTCCGCTACCCAGAGCGCCCGATTATCGCCCTGTCGCTGTCCCAGTGCGCGTGCGCTGTGGCGTACGGCGTCCGCCTGGCGGTTGGACGGAGCCGCGTCGCTTGTGACCCGCTGACGGGCGCTCTCATTGGTGACGGCCTCGGCAACACGGAGTGCACCATCGTCTTCCTGCTGCTCTACTACTTCGGCACGGCGGCCTCCCTCTGGTGGGTGAAACTGACACTAGCGTGGTTCCTGGCGGCTGGACTCCACTGGAGTCACGAGGCGATCGCGCGCTACGCCTCCTACTTCCATCTGGTAGCGTGGGCCGTGCCTGCCGTCCAGACCATCGTCGTGCTTGTGTCCCGGGTGGACGACGCCGACGAGTTGACGGGCATGTGCTACGTGGGGCATGCCAGTCCGCGATCTCTCTTCACCTTCGCCCTCGCGCCGCTCGCCACTCACCTCGCTGTCGGCGTAGGCTTCATGGTTGCCGCCTACGTCGCGCTCTTCCGGTTCCGATCGCGCGTGCGCAGTGACATCGTGTGAAGATCCAGCCACGGCCACATGGGCCAGTGACAGGGTACTTGGGCCATTGACAAGGATACTTGGGCTACAGAGAGGGCCGATAGGCCAGTGAAGAAGCCACTTGGTGTTTAACAGGAACACCGCCAGTATTGTTGGGACGGTGAACATGCTTCTATTTGTGTCTGATACCTAAGTTCTGTCGGAGACCTACAGTTGTGTCGGAGACCTACAGTTGTGTCGAAGACCTACGGATGATCCGAGGTTAATTATATTTCCGCAAGTCGACGACAGGGGTCGCGCTCAAATTTTTACTTATTCTCAGCATGACACTGCTGACGGAAGTTGGGTGTCGTCTTACTGCGGGATCGGGTCGTATGTTGCCCGTTTCCTCGTTATGCTAAACGCTGTGAACCAGGCTTGGGACGGAGGTGTCCTAGTTGTGGAGCTGCAGACTCATGTGATCGTAATGATGTGATCGGATACTTTCAGTCTAGTGTGAATCGCGTATCGACATGCCTGAAGGTTGCGACCCGGACAGAGAAAACGTAGACTTTACTGGATGTGTAGGCAGTATACTAGACTACTCACCACATTGCACCGATTGTGAGAGGCAGCCGCCCCAACTGCCTGATGATAAAGAGTAGTGTGCGCTCTCGTGCACGCATGCACGCGTGCACGCGCGACCTTGTACAAGTTGCACCAAGACAGCTGGCACACACACACCCACGCCAGCAGTGACGTCATTGCTTCGTTCGGCGAGCGACACCTGCTCCCTCGACCGCCTCTGCTCTGGGGTGTTGCGCTGATATAGTCATTATACAATACAATATAAAATACTTATATTGCGCTAAAATCCTCAGGAAACCCAAGTTCCGCAGTGCACCAAAACAAAAGGTTAAACAGTTTCTAATCGATAAGCAGTTCCAGTTGTGAACAGTTGGATTATGACGAAAGTGTTCAAATGTGAGTCATATTGTCACTGACTGTATTAGTATTATCACCGTGTGTATTCATTGTGTCAATGAGTGTATCCATATTGTCACTGAGTGTATTCACATCGTTACTGGGTGTATTCACATTGCTATTAAGTGTATTTAAATTGCTACTAAGTTAAATGTAGTCCCATTGTTACCGAGTGTATTCACATTGCTACCGAGTGTATTACATTGTTATCGAATGTATTCCCATTGTTACCAAGTGTATTCACGTTGTTACCGAGTGTTTTCACATTGTTACCGAGTGTATTCACGTTGTTACCGAGTGTATTCCCATTGTTACCGAGTGTATTCACGTTGTTACCGAGTGTTTTCACATTGTTACCGAGTGTATTCACGTTAATTCCGAGTGTATTCAAAGTGATACCGAGTGCATTACATTGTTACCGAGAGTATTCACATTGTTGCCGAGTGTATTCACATTGTTACCGAATGTATTCACATTGTTAGTGAGTGTATTCGCATTGTTACCGAGTGTATTCACATTGTTGCCGAGTGTATTCACGTTGTTACCGAGTGTATTCACATTGTTATCGAGTGTATTCACATTGTCGCCGAATGTACTGACATTATTACCGAATGTATTCACATTGTTACCGAGTGTATTCACGTTGTTAATGAGTATATTCTCATTATTATTGAGTGTATTGACATTGTTACCGAATGTATTCACATTGTTACCGAGTGTATTCACATTGTTATCGAGTGTATTCACATTGTCGCCGAATGTATTGACATTATTACCGAATGTATTCACGTTGTTACCGAATGTATTCATGTTGTTACCGAGTGTATCCACGTTGTTAATGAGTATATTCTCATTATTATTATTGAGTGTATTCACAGATGTGTCAACGTTTCTAGACAACCTATTTCATATTGAAGTGTCTCTCTCCATTCGGTACATAGAGACGTGTGGCTAAGCAACAGAACACTGGTTTGTAAGAATAGCCGACTCGTCAGGACGCACTATCCACATTTCCCTCTGTTTCACTTAAAGCTACACCAGTGCCCGAGGCTGTCCGGCTGTGCTGCTTACTATCAACCATGCGCTTATTTCTGTCAAACTAACTAGGTGTGACAGCAACGAGAATATTCTGTCCGTCACTTTCAATTCCTGGTCTATCATGGTGCCGTGGTTTATCCGACGAATGCCCATGATACCTCGCGGTATGAGCGTCGCGCGGCACGATATTGCGTTTACTTAGCACTCTATCACGTCCGCTGGCGCCGTCGATGGCACAATCTAACAGTTCCTGGTGCGCGGCGTTATTATCCACGTCACATTTTTTTCAGTCTCTTTGACTATTTCTGAATCCGATAACCAACATTCGCCATACGGATGCGTGTTGCACAATATCGTAAATGTGCTATGAATGTTGCTAGTGCAAGATAACGCCAGATGACGTCACCAAGCGACAACAAACCGGATAGCTTTGTAAAATTAATCTTTCTTAACGCTGATGTTAAGATGCTGCCCCGGTTCCAGTTGCGCATGCGCAAGTTGACTTCTGTTTTGGAGAATGTTCTAGAATCGTCTAGAATATCATCGCACTGACTGACCTGGTGTTTTTTTACTGGTCATTTGTAACATTTCTCGCCGGTAGACATGTAATGAACGTTAGATTGCAATAATATAATAATGTATACACAACAGGTGTTCAAATCATAACATAAACAACAGTTTCATTCTTCGGGTTTGGCTGGTAGACTCGTCATGTTACATGTATTGGACTTTAACAAGATCAAACAAGATTGCCATCTCGAACAACAAGTTCCAGATGGCAAGTGGACAAGGAAGCCATTGGCTTATCGAGAGACCAACACTTTTTTCATATATGTGTAGCCCGCCCTTATCAGATATCTGTCATTTCTATTTTTAAACATATTCACACTACTGGCATTAACACAATTATCTGGCAGTTTGTTCCATTCATTTATCACCCTCTGTGAGAAAGAGTACTTTCTCATGTCCAACCTACACTGCTCCTTAACTAATGCTGCTTTGTGTCCTCTGGTTCTACTGCCTTCTTTAAGTTTGAAAAACATATTCCTATCAACATCCTCATAACCGTTCACTATTTTAAACACTTCTATTTGGTCTCCTCTTAGTCTCCTGGTCTCTAGTGTTGTTAAACCACATTGTAATAAACGACTTTCGTAACTAAGGTCTCTTAATTCTGGAATCATCTTAGTTGCTCTTCGCTGTATTCTTTCTAGCTTATCTATGTCTTTTTTACGATATGGCCTCCATGCTTGAATACAATATTTAAAATGTGGTCTAACTATTGCTTTGTACAGGGGTACAATTACATGTTTCTCCTTATACGTGATAGTTCTCCTAATTAGCCCTAGAATTTGATTTCCTTTCGAAGCAGCAATCCCACATTGCTCTGAAACTTTCATGTCAGCATTAAATGTTACTCCTAAATCCTTTTCTTGTGTGGTTCTACCTAGTACAGCATCCCCCATTTTATATTCCTCGTCCATATTTCCATGTCCTTTGTGTATACATTTACACTTCCCAAAATTGAATAACATTTGCCATTTTTCTGATAATTTAACTAATTTTTCTAGATCAGCCTGTAAACTTTGTTTATCTGTATCATTAGTAACCTTTCTGAAAACGTTTGTGTCATCTGCAAATTTGAGTACTTTGCTAGATATGTCATCCTCCAAATCATTTATATATATATTAAAACAGTATAGGGCCTAACACTGATCCCTGTGGTACTCCACTCAAAACAGATTTCCAATTTGAAATCTTACCATCTACTATTACTCTCTGTCTTCTGTGTGTAAGCCACTTTTCTATCCAGTTGATTACATCATTGCCTATACCATGGGCTTTTAGTTTAAGTAACAATCTTTGATATGGCACTTTATCGAAAGCTTTCTGAAAATCTAAGTAGACAACATCCACTGGTGACCCGTCATCTACCCACTTTGTAATTTCTTCTAAAAAACATAAGAGATTGGTTAGACATGACCTTGCTTTTAGGAATCCATGTTGAGATGTATTTATTTATTTATGTTTTATGAGGAATTCCACCATGTGGTCTCTAATTAATGCTTCGAGTAATTTACATACAACTGATGTTAAACTCACTGGTCTGTAATTTTCTGGCTTCTTCCTCGATCCCTTCTTAAATAGTGGCGTAATGTTTGCTTCTTTCCATTCTGAAGGAACTATTCCTTCTTCTAGAGACAAGTTAAATAAGTTTGCAAGTGGTGTACTAATTTGATCAACAATTTCCTTTAGCAGTTTTGGTGGTATCCCATCAACTCCAGGTGATTTATTATCTTTCATCTTCTTAATTTTCTTTGCTATCATTTCAGGAGTTACAAATAACTGCCCTAAATGTTCTGATTTATTGCCCTCAAATTTAGTCAATGGAACTGGAAGTGAGCTGATATCTTCTGTGGTAAAAACTGAGCTAAAATACTCATTCAGGACCTCTGCCATTTGGAACCCATCTGAAATTATGTTTTCACTGTTGTTTTCCAGTGGTCCGACCTTATCTCGAACTTTCTGTTTACTCCTTACATAAGCATAGAAACTCTTGCTGTCATTTTTTATATTACCTGCCAATTTTTGTTGAAAGGTTCTTTTAGATTTTCTAATTTCAGTTGTAGCTAGGTTAAGTGCTTCTTTATAGTTTGTGTAGTCTTCTACATTTCCAGTGTGTTTATAGACCTTCCACAGCATCTGTTTGTGAGCAATTTTTCTAATAGCTTCTTTTGACAGGTGTTTTTTCCTAGATCTTTTCCCTTGTTTTCTTGATGGAATAACTTGGTTGACCTGTGTTTCGGAACAATCCACAACCACCTTTCTGTCATTCTGTCGCTGACATTTCTATCGGTCACCTTTTTTTGCCCCAGAAAAAGCAACTCGGTCATTGGCACCGCAGAGGGCGTGTAATTGCACCACCTCCGTCGTCAACCATCAGCGACTGAGGAAAATAAAAACAAAACACCAAACGAGGAAGGAAAATCGGAATGCTTTACCGGTGAGTAATGAATCAATTTAGTTAATGAAATAAACCTGTAGATATGTACATAATACACCGAAAGCCACCACTTCCCATTTAGCTTTAGGCGATTTTGACGCATCCAGAGGTCATAGTTACGAAATATAGGCAGTTGGTCAGAACACTAAAACAGACGCGGGTTGAGCAGGTGATACTGTCAGGGATTTTACCTGTAATGGACAGGAGGGGTCATAAATATCGAAATTGTCGGGGGATGGCAATTAACATGTTAGTCCAGAGGCTGTGTAGGGAAGAGGAAGTTGGATTTGTGGATTTATGGGGAAGTTTTGTTGGGAGGGCTGATATGTACATGAAGGATGGGCTTCATTTAAGTGGAAAGGGGGCTGCAGTATTCGCGGACAAACTTTCAGCAGCAGTAGATAGCGACTTGGGTACAATGACAAATATTTTTGGAAGTAAACATTATTTAAACTAGAAGTGCATGGGGGTTACCTAGAGGTGTCTCAAGCAGAACAAGAGGCCACTAGCACAGATAAATCAATATCAAATCATCCGAAAAACATCTCTGAAAAAGGTTATATATGCGTATGTTTAAATGCAAGGAGCATAGTAAATAAGAAAAACGAATTAAACATTATGGTAGAAGATATTGACCCTCACATAATTGGTATAACTGAATCATGGGCCAACATAGATATAACAGATGCTGAATTAGGACTGACAGGATACGTAATGTTTAGGAAAGATCGAATAGGAAGAAGGGGCGGGGGAGTTATTTTATATGTTAAAGAATCTATTCTGGCTTATGAAATAAAACTAGAAAGGGAAGCAGATTGCGATGAAGCTGTTTGGTGCAAAATTGTTTCAGGAAATTCAAAATTAACTATTGGATTAGTTTACCGAAGTCCAAACATAAACGAAGAGGACAACACAAAAATAAAAAACGCTATAAAGGAAGTTAGTAAAGGGGAATGTATCATAATGGGAGATTTTAACCATGGACACATACAATGGAATTCTCTAGAGAGCACAGGGATTGAGGATCAACAATTTCTATGTTTAATCCAGGATAGCTTTCTTATTCAGCACGTACTAGAACCAACCAGGGGAGAAAATGTATTAGATATAGTTTTGTCATCACAAAAAGAATTAGTGGACAATGTAAAAATATTTGAACCATTGGGTAATAGTGAACATAATCAAATACATTTTGACATCAATGTAAAATCAGAAAGTAAAAATAAGAAAACGTACAAGAGAAACTTTCACAAAGGTAACTACAAAGATATGAGAAAATACTTAGCACAGCTAGATTAGAATAATATGCTGATGAATAAGACTGCAATTGAATGTTGGAATATTCTAAAATATGAAATTGAGAGTATCATTGATAAATTTGTTCCCTTCCGAAAACAAGGAAAACGGTGTAGAAAGAAACACTTGTCAAAAGAGGCAATTAGAAAAATAATGCTAAAACAAACTATGTGGAGGGTTTATAGGCGTACCAGAAAGGAAGAAGACTATGCAAAATACAAAGAGGCACTTAATGCAGCTACAACTGAAATCAGACAATCTAAAAGAAGCTATGAGCAAAAACTGGCATGTAACATAAAAACTGACAGCAAGAGTTTTTATGCATATGTCAGGAGTAAACAAAACGTACAAGACAAGGTTGGACCTCTAGAAGACAGTGCTGGAAATATAATATCACAGGGGTTTTTAATGGCGGAAGACCTAAATGGTTACTTCAGTTCAGTGTTTACAAAAGAAGATATTAGTTCATTACCAGTTGCTGATGCTAAATTTCAGGGGGCTAAATCTGACTATTTAGGACCGATAGTTGTAACTCCAGAATTGGTAGCTAGGAAAATAAAGGCAATGAAGGATAACAAATCACCGGGAGTGGATGGGATTCCTCCAAAATTACTAATGGAAACAGTAGATCAAATCAGTATACCACTTGCAAGAGTATTCAACTTGTCATTAAAAGAGGGAGTTGTTCCGTTTGAATGGAAAGAAGCAAACATCATACCATTATTTAAAAAGGGTTCGAGAAATAAGTCAGAGAATTACAGACCAGTGAGTTTAACGTCAGTGATTTGTAAATTATTAGAAAGGTTAATTAAAGACCATATGGTGGAATTCCTCGTTAAGCATAAATTAGTTAATTAATTCATCTCAACATGGATTCCTTAAAGCGAGGTCATGCTTAACAAATATGTTATGTTTTTTGGAAGAAATCACTAAGTGGATAGACGTGGGATCGCCAGTAGATATTATCTACTTAGATTTTCAGAAAGCTTTTGACAAAGTGCCACATCAAAGATTGCTACTTAAATTAAAAGCCCATGGTATCGGGGATAGCATAACTGACTGGATAGAACAATGGCTGACTGACAGAAGACAACGAGTTGTAGTAGATGGCGAAGTTTCAAATTGGAAATCGGTTTTGAGTGGGGTACCTCAAGGATCAGTATTAGGACCTATATTATTCTTAATTTATATCAATGACTTGGACGACAGTATAACAAGTAACGTACTGAAATTTGCGGACGACACAAAACTGTTTAGAAAGGTTAATACTGATGGTGATAAACAACATTTACAAAACGATCTAGACAGATTAGTGAAATGGTCTGAGAAATGGCAGATGCTGTTCAATTTTGGGAAATGTAAATGCCTACATACAGGACATGGGAAGTTGAATGTAAACTATAAAATGGGAGCTACTGTTCTTGGTACTACTGTAAAATAAAAGGACTTAGGAGTTACAATAAGCGCTGATATGAAAGTTTCAGAGCAGTGTGGTATTGCAGCTTCAAAGGGTAATCAAATTCTTGGATTGATTAGAAGAAACATAACATACAAGGGAAAAAAGTTAATTATACCTCTTTATAAAGCAATAGTTAGACCTCATTTAGAATACTGTATACAAGCATGGAGACCATATCGTAAGAAGGATATAGATACGCTTGAACGCATACAGAGGAGAGCAACTAAAATGATTCCAGAACTTAGAGACCTTAGTTATGAAGAACGCCTGAAAGAATGTGGTTTAACAACTCTAGAGACAAGGAGGTTAAGAGGAGATCAGATTGAAGTTTTTAAGATATTGAATGGGTATGAAAATATTGATAGAAATGTGTTTTTCTCACTCAAGAAGGATAGCAGAACTAGAGGACATGAGGTAAAATTAGTAAAGGATCAATGTAGATTGGACATCAGGAAGCACTCGTTCTCACAGAGGACAATAAATGAATGGAACAAACTGTCTACAGATTGTGTAACTGCTAGCAGCGTGAATATGTTTAAAAACAAGGTTGACACATATATCAGGAGGGCGGGTTATAAGTAGGTGAACATTGTTGGACACTCGATAAGCCAATGGCTTCGTTGTCCACTTGCCATCTGGGCCTTTGGCTTGGATGGCAAATCTTGTTAAATCTTGTTAAACGTCACGAAAACAACATTACATTTAAGCTTGTCTAGTCACATTGCCTGATCACATGTATCCGGTCAAATGATACAATAGAGATGCTTTTCAGTACGTCAATTAGTTTATACGCTATGCTCTAGAAGACGCCATTTTAGAAAGCGAATGGTTGCGCGAAAATGTGGAAGGGGCGATAATTGACGTTTTTAACATACACATTATTTCGGTTACTACGCGTTAGGGGCACTGGTTTACGAAATGTAGTTCACATGCTAGCCACTAGAACTACGACTGGTCATCAAGGGGTGCTCTTAAGTAGTTTATGGGCTATCCGCTAGGGGCGCCATCAGTACCAAAAGTGGTCGCCGGGACGCTCTGTAGTAACGTCATTGTCCACTGGGGAGCACCACACACGGTGGCGCTAACTGGTTGTGGGAAGCACCGAGCGCCGCATTCGATAAACCTTGCATTGTAATTGACCGCTATACCAAACGAAACACTGCATTAGTCAGTGATGTAATCGGGAGTCATGCCAATTCAGATGTCACGAAACATTTCATTAATAAAATAGTAAATATGTTATGGTGATAGGTCAGCAATATTTGAATTATGATTAACATCGAATTTCACATTGACACTTGTGCACTGGAGGAGCGGAAGATAGACTCAGATGATACAGGAAAGTGTACTATCAAACAGAGGAAACCGTGAGTTAAGGAGTTTGTATGAGACTGCGATACAGTATTCAAAGGCAAAGACGGCCTGATTGCAACTGTAGGATATAGTTTTACTATTACAAAATTTCAAGAGAATAGAAAGATAGGCCAACAGTCGGCGATGTGATTAATGAATATTGCACAATATCAGATACATACAATTTCAGATACATACCTTGCAAACTTCTCAAGTTAGACACACCTGATGAATATAATCTAGAACTATGTATTCAGAAGGTTTTTCTTGCATTTGACAGCAACATTTACATCATTTTCTTACTACAGATGGAACAGGTATAAAATCACCTAGTTGATATTATGTTGTAATGTGAATCGTTCATCAAAAAAATGTTTTCAACATTAAGCCATTTGAATAGGGAATCCAAATATGGTGTATTACATTGGCACTTTACTTGTTTTTCATATATAAATAAATTGGAATTTTGACTCTATGGCCATAGCATTTTTGGCTGCCATACATAGGCCACTTTTAACTATTTACCAACAACATAGAAACTTCAAAGTTCTCATATATGTAGGTGTGTTACTGATCCAAATAAGGTTTATTTGTGTTCTAACATGTTTTATTGTTAAAGTCATTCGATGGCTCAATCTCACACATAAAACACACACCCTCAATGCCAAAGGCAGATTGTGGGAGAATTTATATGCAGTAGTAAGTGTGTTACTATCTAGCATCTACAAATAATGGTGAATAACCATGCCAAAATCTCAGTTCTTGCATAAATAATGTTTGCCTTATATAAAACCACTTGTGTGTGTATGGTTGCATGTCCCAAATTCGTGCGTCGCACAAATCCGTGGCAATGCGGTTTATTATCGTTCTGCAACTAGCGGTTGATAATTGGGGTCAGTGTTTATGCTGAACTGACAGATCAGCATAAACACTGACCCCAATGATCAACCGCATCGTATCGTAATTTGTGGGCATCGTATCACAACAAAATATGAATTTATTTATGAGAATAATAGTCGGATAACTGCGCTAACCTTTCGTACGCGAACAAAACAAAAGGTGCACGAGTCGAAGGCGAAGTTAGGAAACTCGAGTTTATATTTTATAAAAAAACAGTATAGAATGTTAACCATAATTGTTTGTTTCTCCATTGTACATCAGTTCAGTACACTTCAGCTAGAATGTTTGGCCTAGTTTCTAAGATGCCATAGGACTGTTATGCAATGCGATGTCTAAATCTATATTGCGCACTTAAAACTCTTTTTTCCGATGCACGGAGCCCATTGGCCACTAAAATAGGGCAGCTAATCAGTCAACAACAGAATTACGTACACTTGCTGTAGATTTACTATTTTTATACCATAATGTCAACGTACTATAGATATGGAGACCACTAACCGATTGAACCTGCGAGATCGGTGGTTCCTCTATCTCATCGACCAGGCCCCGATCGTGTAAACACATGAAGCGATGACGTAGCACGTTTGCGCTTACAAAAATTCTCTATTACCCGGTCGTCTCCACCGAAGTTATGAACAAATAAATGTAGGCCCACGTATGAGCCAGTGATATGTCGAGCAACGGACAAGTTGTTTACGCCAATCTGACGCTGTGCTACCGTCATTGCTGGCTGATACAGCCGACAAAAACAACACAGATACCACACCTGTCACGTAATTGGTGAATATAACCGGCAAACTTGTTGAAGGGTTCCCATGTGTCGTGAATTCACCCGGCGCTGCGTCTGGGCATCACACAACCTTTGCGGACTGAAGCAATTCTTAAGGCGAACATAATGGCTTGCGACAAGTTGTGTGGTTTAACATGGCACAGTTAAACCGTTGAACAATTAAACAAAATGACATGTTTTTCACCACAGTTAAATTCATTGGCGATGGTCAAATAATTTGATACATTCAAATTGATTGGTAAGATTCCGATAACTTGTGAATTTAGTAGTATTTATACACATCTAGATTATTTAAAATAAATTTCCAGACAAATAATGTTTTTAATACAGTAAATATACTACAACAATAATGATTAACACTTGAAGTAACATATTAATAATAATCGATAAACATTAATTACTCTAAGAACGATCGTTTCGCATAACTGAACACACTAACACAGAGTCAGACTGGGCGTTCACGACTGCAGACGATGACGTGTAGAACGTAGAATCGAATACACAATACACAGTATCAGCAAAACAACTGCAGACATAGGGTCAGCTCTCTGAACTTACGGCTTGCATTTAGTTCACGCTCCACCCGTCTCACGTAAAGCATATAGCCCATTAAAATATCACACTCACTAGATGACATACGTGAATGTGTGTGTGTGGTGTGTGTGCGGTGTGTGTGCGGCGTGTGTGTGTGTGTGTGTGTGTGTGTGTGTGGTGTGTGTGCGGCGTGTGTGCGGCGTGTGTGTGTGTGTGTGTGTGTGTGTGCGTGTGCGTGTGCGTGTGTGTGTGTGTGTGCGTGCGTGTGTGTGTGTGTGTGTGTGTGTGGGTGTGTGTGTGTGTGTGTGTGTGTGTGTGTGTGTGTGTGTGTGTGTGTGTGTGTGTGTGTGTGTGTGTGTGTGTGTGTGTGTGTGTGTGTGTGTGTGTGTGTGTGTGTGTGTGTGTGTGCGGTGTGTGTGCGGTGTGTGTGTGCTGTGTGTGTGTTTGTGCGCGAGAGAGAGAGCGTGCGTGCGAGTGTGCGTGCGTGCGTGCGTGCGGGCGTGCGTGCGTGTGAGTGTGAGTGCGTGTGTTTGTGCATGTGTGTGACCGAGTGCGAGCGTGCGTGCATGCGTGCGTGCGTGTGTTGATATGCTAAATTTGAAGTAGACATTTATCGTCACGAAGTGGTGTTTATTATTATTAAGAGCATGTTACAGACGTGTGTTTCGCATATGCCATCCCGGCGTGAATCACATAATGTATTATAAGCGCAGTTAAAATGTAAAAGTTCAATATGTTAAAAAAACAATACATAAATAATAAAATGTCCACATGTCATTAAAAAGTGCTTGAAAGCAAATACTCAAAAGTAATTTTAAAGCGTTAATAAAATAATAAATAAGTAAATAAAATGAAAATTATATTTAAAAAAATCCGTGTCATTACAAATAATCATTAAACAGTCACCGCTGCCGCCTATGCAATAGAAGTTCAAGTTGCGAGGTCCGGCCACAACGCTCGCCACTGTCCATCATCGAGTGCGCGTAAAACTATGTGCACCATGAAAATAACAAACTGCACACGTTAGCGAACTAGAACAGCCGGCCTCTTCACGTTTTACTGCTTTTTCCCGGAATGCCATTATCGTGGCATGCCTTGCTGCGTCAGTGACACCCGTGTTTACGTAGTTGTCGTCAGTGCACCGAGTCTGTCTGTCTGCCTGTCTGATTGTAGGTGAGCGCCGTCTTGGAATAAGTTCACCGCCCGGCCTTGGCAGCTTCCGGCTGCCTTACGTCGTCCACCCGTCGAGATGTAACGACACGTCATAAATGTAGCGGTTGAATAATACGCTCATACCATGAGTAGTACTACAGTCCATGCCATTCACGTAGTTCATACCATTCACGTATTTCATGCCATTCACGTAGTTCATGCCATTCACGTAGTTCATACCATTCACGTAGTTCATGCCATTCACGTAGTTCATACCATTCACGTAGTTCATGCCATTCACGTAGTTCATACCATTCACGTAGTTCGTGCCATTCACGTAGTTCATACCATTCACGTAGCTCATGCCATTCACGTAGTTCATACCATTCACGTAGTTCGTGCCATTCACGTAGTTCGTGCCATTCACGTAGTTCATACCATTCACGTAGTTCGTGCCATTCACGTAGTCCGTGCCATTCACGTAGTTCATGCCATTCACGTAGTTCATACCATTCACGTAGTTCATGCCATTCACGTAGTTCATACCATTCACGTAGTTCGTGCCATTCACGTAGTTCATACCATTCACGTAGCTCATGCCATTCACGTAGTTCATACCATTCACGTAGTTCGTGCCATTCACGTAGTTCGTGCCATTCACGTAGTTCATACCATTCACGTAGTTCGTGCCATTCACGTAGTTCATACCATTCACGTAGTTCGTGCCATTCACGTAGTTCATGCCATTCACGTAGTTCATGCCATTCACGTAGTTCATGCACGTTACGTAGTTCATACCATTCACGTAGTTCGTGCCATTCACGTAGTTCATACCATTCACGTAGTTCATGCACGTTACGTAGTTTATACCGTTCATGCTGACGCGTTATTGAACAATCCGTCGCCATCCATTGACAGACCGCCGGTGTACGTAATAGAGAGTGTGAGTGCTGTGGATTGACCACGGTGTAGTAAACAGGTCAGAAACTGGTTAGAAGGCCGGACTCTCAATCGAGAGAACCCGGTTTCAAATCCCACTGCGGTCGCTTCGAACCTTTGGCAAGTTTGATCACCCCACGTTGTCACAGTTCACTCAGCTGTATAAATGAGTACCTGGCAATACAGACAGTGGTGGATATGTGAACGAATAGCCTTCGCGCAGTAATTGCAGCGTGGCTGAATACTTCCCAAAGAAGTTGAGATGGCCTTGGAATGAACAGGTCTGCCAGGGGGTGAAGTGTAAAGCGCTTTGAGCAGTCTTATGGACCGGATACCGCGCTATATAAGAACGTACCTTTACTTTACTTTTACTTCTATAGTGGCCGCGTTGTTACAGATGTTGTGACGCAGGTATGTTATTATGTTGACATTAGTTGTGTAATATTTATGTTACATGAGGCGGTGGGTCAAGTCGGGGTCAGGACAAAGTTCGGCCACAGTCCGGTCCTGGTGTCCAGCTTACAGTCAATTCCTTGTCGAGGATCAACTCGTGCCGTTTTCGAATTTTCAGAGGTTTAATGCACTATATTGTAACCTTTTACATATATACAGTCTTCAAAGAGCAAAGAAACATTACTTAAATATATTTACTATATGCACGCAGCACTGCCACTATATATTTACTACATGCACGCAGCACTACCACTATATATTTACTACATGCACGCAGCACTACCACTATACATTTACTACATGCACGCAGCACTGCCACTGTATATTTACTACATGCACCCAGCACTACCACTGTATATTTACTATATGCACGCAGCACTACCACTATATGTTTACTATATGCACGCAGCACTACCACTATATGTTTACTACATGCACGCAGCACTACCACTATATGTTTACTACATGCAGGCAGCACTACCACTGTATATTTACTACATGCACGCAGCACTACCACTATATGTTTACTATATGCACGCAGCACTACCACTATATGTTTACTACATGCACGCAGCACTACCACTATATGTTTACTACATGCACGCAGCACTACCACTATATGTTTACTACATGCACGCAGCACTACCACTATATGTTTACTACATGCATGCAGCACTACCACTATATGTTTACTACATGCACGCAGCACTACCACTATATGTTTACTACATGCACGCAGCACTACCACTATATGTTTACTATATGCACGCAGCACTACCACTATTTGACTCGGGGACACTTCGTGCGATGGTTGAGTCTTGTGGTGGTTAAACAGTGGCAGAGTATTAGTGAACACGATACTGTGTTTATGATATATAAACAAAGACAAATGTGTTTTGCACAATAGTAGATAATTACCCACGCACCAACCACGCACCTGCACATATGTGCTGCATTCAAGCACGCAGGCATGCACGCACATATACGCACATATACACGTACACACAAGCACGTGCGCACTCACGACACAATGCGAATATCCTTGTCAATATATGCATATATTATTATAATACAAATGCAGTTGTAACTAATATCGTGTTGCTTGTGGTTTTATATGCGCCATAAACAGAAAACAACTAAAGATTAAAGATGCTTGGCAACTGGCGCGTCTCCGAACAACAACTAAAGATTAAAGACGCTTGGCAATTGGCGCGTCTCCGAACAACAACAAAAGATTAAAAACGCTTGGCAACTGGCGCGTCTCCGAACAACAACTAAAGATTAAAGACGCTTGGCAACTGGCGCGTCTCCGAACAACAACAACTAAAGATTAAAGACGCTTGGCAACTGGCGCGTCTCCGAACAACAACTAAAGATTAAAGACGCTTGGCAACTGGCGCGTCTCCGAACAACAACTAAAGATTAAAGTCGCTTGGCAACTGGCGCGTCTCCGAACAAGCGCAAGGCACGGAGTAAAGAAGTTCATTAAGTCCGCTCCAGACATCTTGTAAAGAGCAAGGCAGTGTAACCAACTGTATAACTTTTAATCTGTAACTAGTAAGAAGTTGGTTATTGATCGCAGTGGACACACTACATGTCCATCTCTCTGGTGGGAAGATTATTAATTGGTTATCTATTTATCTTAGTGGACAGCGTCCGGCAATAGGAAGTCGTTCTATTCAAGTCATGTTCTTGTGCGTCGAACTGGATACTTGAGGATTAACATAAATTTACATTAAGACAATGTCCAACATTAACATATATGCACATTAAGACAATGCCCAACATTAAGATAAGACCTGATAAATATATTAACATAGATGTACATTAAGACAATGCCCAACATTAAGATAAAACCTGATGAATGTATTAGCTTGTGTGTGTGTTAACTGCCGATGTTAACTTGATGTTAATATATGTGAAACGTCTGCTACAAAGGCAACTAATCAGATGCAGTCTAGAGGTGTAGTAGTAGGGAAACAGCAGGTCTCAGATCAGGACGATGTAATGTTATATGCTGGCTCGGCAGCCAGCAAAGACGAAGCTGTGTTAACTTGATGGTTGATGGTGAAGAGACGAGCTGACTGTGAATGTATCGTACCTTTATCTGTTTAATAAATTCTTGCAAAGTCAATGCGGACTTGGAATCTCTCTGAATATTATCTATAAATGACAAACCCATTGCAACGGGTGTAACATGTGTAATCTGATTTCGAGACGTCAAGGCCGGGAGGCACCGTCTGCGTTGGCATCCAAGGCCAGGAGGCACCGTCTCCGTTGCCATCCAAGGCCAGGATGCACCGTCTCCGTTGCCATCCAAGGCCGGGAGGCACCGTCTCCGTTGCCATCCAAGGCTAGGAGGCACCGTCTCCGTTGCCATACAAGGCCAGGAGGCACCGTCTCCGTTGCCATCCAAGGCCGGGAGGCACCGTCTCCGTTGCCATACAAGGCTGGGAGGCACCGTCTCCGTTGCCATCCAAGGCCAGGAGGCACCGTCTCCGTTGCCATCCAAGGCTGGGAGGCACCGTCTCCGTTGCCATCCAAGGCTGGGAGGCACCGTCTCCATTGCCATCCAAGGCTGGGAGGCACCGTCTCCGTTGCCATCCAAGGCTGGGAGGCACCGTCTCCATTGCCATCCAAGGCTGGGAGGCACCGTCTCCATTGCCATCCAAAGCTGAGAGCGCCGTCTCCATTGCCATCCAAGACTGGGAGGCACCGTCTCCATTGCCATCCAAGGCTGGGAGGCACCGTCTCCATTGCCATCCAAGGCTGAGAGCGCCGTCTCCATTGCCATCCAAGGCTGGGAGGCACACAATACAATCAATATATACTAAATGGTGTTCCAACCGTTACCGCCCTCTGTGAGATTGAATACTTTCTTGTGTCTAATCTGTACTGCTCCTTCACTAACGTGACCTTGTGTCTAATCTGTAGTGCTCCTTCACTAACGTGACCTTGTGTCTAATCTGTACTGCTCCTTCACTAACGTGACTTTGTGTCTAATCTGAAGTGCTCCTTCACTAACGTGACCTTGTGTCTAATCTATACTGCTCCTTCACTAACGTGACCTTGTGTCTAATCTGTACTGCTCCTTCACTAACGTGACTTTGTGTCTAATCTGTAGTGCTCCTTCACTAACGTGACCTTGTGTCTAATCTATACTGTTCCTTCACTAACGTGACCTTGTGTCTAATCTGTACTGCTCCTTCACTAACGTGACTTTGTGTCTAATCTGTAGTGCTCCTTCACTAACGTGACCTTGTGTCTAATCTATACTACTCCTTCACTAACGTGACATTGTGTCTAATCTGTACTGCTCTTTTACTAACGTGACTTTGTGTCTAATCTGTAGTGCTCCTTCATTAACGTGACCTTGTGTCTAATCTATACTGCTCCTTCACTAACGTGACCTTGTGTCTAATCTGTACTGCTCCTTCACTAACGTGACTTTGTGTCTAATCTGTAGTCCTCCTTCACTAACGTGACTTTGTGTCTAATCTGTACTGCTCCTTCACTAACGTGACCTTGTGTCTAATCTGTAGTGCTCCTTCACTAACGTGACCTTGTGTCTAATCTGTACTGCTCCTTCACTAACGTGACTTTGTGTCTAATCTGAAGTGCTCCTTCACTAACGTGACCTTGTGTCTAATCTATACTGCTCCTTCACTAACGTGACCTTGTGTCTAATCTGTACTGCTCCTTCACTAACGTGACTTTGTGTCTAATCTGTAGTGCTCCTTCACTAACGTGACCTTGTGTCTAATCTATACTGTTCCTTCACTAACGTGACCTTGTGTCTAATCTGTACTGCTCCTTCACTAACGTGACTTTGTGTCTAATCTGTAGTGCTCCTTCACTAACGTGACCTTGTGTCTAATCTATACTACTCCTTCACTAACGTGACATTGTGTCTAATCTGTACTGCTCTTTTACTAACGTGACTTTGTGTCTAATCTGTAGTGCTCCTTCATTAACGTGACCTTGTGTCTAATCTATACTGCTCCTTCACTAACGTGACCTTGTGTCTAATCTGTACTGCTCCTTCACTAACGTGACTTTGTGTCTAATCTGTAGTCCTCCTTCACTAACGTGACTTTGTGTCTAATCTGTAGTGATCCTTCACTAACGTGACCTTGTGTCTAATCTGTAGTGCTCCTTCACTAACGTGACCTTGTGTCTAATCTGTACTGCTCCTTCACTAACGTGTCCTTGTGTCTAACCTGTACTGCTCCTTCATTAACGTGACCTTGTGTCTAATCTGTAGTGCTCCTTCACTAACGTGACCTTGTGTCTAATCTGTACTGCTCCTTCACTAACGTGACCTAGTGTCATTTAGTTCTGTCATCTTCGTTAAGTGAAAACAATACTTCTATCAATATTTTCATAACCGTTTAATATATTGGAAACGTCTGTTTGATAGCCATGTCTATAGTGTTGTTCATAAACCACTCCGGTCAGAGAAGACCTACTGGTCCACCTGTCGCACTTCGATTGTGCACTCAACCATTACACGATGACAGCCGACACCGCGTCTTGGTTCCGCCCGAAATCGTGTCGGCAATTATATTGGCCGCCCGGGCACAGGTGTTACAGGCAGTGACGTATCTAGGGTCTCGCCAAGCGGGAGGCCAAAGGGTGGCTAGCTTAGTCACCCATACGTTGACAATGCTACCACGTAGTGGCACACCATGATGCAGAAAGAAAATAAAAGATTTAAGCCTAAGGGGCAATACCCCAACACTGGTGTACTACCCCAACGCTTGTGTTATGCCCCAACACTGGTGTACTACTCAAACACTGATGTACTACCCCAGCGCTGGTGTATTACCTCAACACTGGTGTACTAACCCAACACTGATGTACTAACCCAACGCTGGTATAATGCCCCAACCATGGTGTACTGCCCCAACACTGGAGTACTACCCAAACACTGGTGTACTACTCCAACACTGGTGTACTACCGCAACACTGGTGTACTACCCCAACACTTGTGTACTACCCAAACACCGGTGTACTACCGAAACACTGGTAAACTACCCAAACACTGGTGTACTACCCAAACATTGGTGTACTACCCAAACATTGGTGTACTACCCCAACACCGGTGTACTACCCAAACACTGATGTACTACCCCAACGCTTGTGTAATGCCCCAACACTGGTGTAATACTCAAACACTGGTGTACTACCCCAGCGTTGGTGTATTACCTAACACTGGTGTATTACCCTACCACTTACGCACTAACCCAACGCTGGTATAATACCCCATCAATGGTGTAATACCCCAACACTGATGTAATGTCCAACACTGGTGTACTACCCCAACACTGGTTTACTACCCCACCATTGGCATACTACCTGAAAACTGGTGTACTGTCCCAATATTGGGGTACTACTCCAACACCGGTGTACAAAACCAACACGCAGAGTACTGCCGCTAGTTGATTCCACTAGTGACGCCATCGTGTATCGCTATTTGTGTTTAAGCAACAGTTCAGTGTACACTGTTCAGTAACAGCTCAGTAAACACTGTTCAGTACCAGTTCGGTGTACACTATTCAGTAACAGTTCAGTGTACACTGTTCAGTAACAGTTCTGTGTACATTGTTAAGTAACAGTTCGGTGTACACTGTTCAGTAACAGTTCGGTGTACACTGTTCAGTACCAGTTCGGAGTGCACTGTCCAGTACCAGTTCTCGGTGCGCACTGTTCGTGTGTTCGTGAAAGTCGCGTGCGACCGTGATTTAGAACGTTCCATCAGAACTCGTTGCGCGCCTCGGCGATGACGCTGTACGGTTTTGACCGCCAGGTGATGCCGAGATCGCCATCTAGCGACACGGGAAGTGTGACGTCATCGGGGAAACGGAAGGTACAACGTTGCATCAACGTCGTAAACAGCATGAATACCTTCAAAATACAAACATGCAACATTATCATATCTTAATGAGGTTTCCGGAAGAAAGTTAAATGGGTTTACAAATGCATCTCTGTCTGTCTGTCTGTCTCTCTCTGTATCTCTCCCTCCCTACCTCCCTCCCTCCCTCCCTCCCTCCCTCCCTCCCTCCCTCCCTCCCTCCCTCCCTCCCTCCCTCCCTCCCTCCCTCCCTCTCTCTCTCTCTCTCACTCTCTCAACCCTCTCTCTCTACCCTCTCTCTGTCTTTATATATATATATATATATATATATATATATATATATATATATATATATATATATATATATATATCATAGCTTGCTTATTGATTTTTACATAAACACTACAATGTAATACAGTAGGTCCAATGCGTTCGCATAAGCTGCAGTCATATATTGTTTTACATCCATTCATTCCAAGATGTGTGAAACGTATTCTCTGCAGGTATTTGGTTATGATGTCATTTGTATAGCCAATCAACAGTGGCGAAACATCGATAAAGTAGTATTCAATCGGTGCACGTCTAACACACCTGCAGTCTGCCGATGTCTTCCCCAATGCAGCGCCTCCTGCCGAGGCCGAACTGCAACAGATCGACCGCTTTCAGTTTCCCCTCCTTCGATTCAAAGCGCTCCGGACGGAACTCGTGGGAGTCTTCCCACAGGTCCTCGTCCCGACACAGGGAATAGACGTTGAAGAAGACCATGGTGTCGCGGGGGATGGCATGGCCGCCCAGACTCGTGTCGCACGTCGTGCTGTGGGGCAGCATCAGCGGCAGCACGGACGAGTGGCGCATCACCTAAACACACCATTCGTGTCATCCCACGTGTCACATACACATACCGCTCATGTCATCCCACGTGTCACATACACACACCACTCGTGTCATCCCACATGTCGCATACATATACCGCTCGTGTCATCCCACGTGTCACATACACATGCCGCTCGTGTCATCCCACGTGTCACATACACATACCGCTCGTGTCATCCCACATGTCACATACACATACCGCTCATGTTATCCCACGTGTCACATACACACACCACTCGTGTCATCCCACATGTCGCATACACATACCGCTCGTGTCATCCCACGTGTCACATACACATACCGCTCGTGTCATCCCACGTGTCACATACACATACCGATCGTGTCATCCCACGTGTCACATACACATATCGCTCATGTCATCCCACATGTCGCATACATATACCACTCGTGTCATCCCACATGTCACATACACATACCACTCGTGTCATCCCACATGTCACATACACACACCACTCATGTCATCCCACATGTCACATACACATACCGCTCATGTCATCCCACATGTCGCATACACACACCACTCGTGTCATCCCATATGTCACATACACATACCACTCGTGTCATCCCACGTGTCACATACACACACCACTCGTGTCATCCCACATGTCACATACACATACCACTCGTGTCATCCCACATGTCGCATACACATACCACTCGTGTCATCCCACATGTCGCATACACATACCACTCGTGTCATCCCACGTGTCATTTACACATAATGCTCGTGTCATCCCACGTGTCACATACACACACCACTCGTGTCATCCCACATGTCGCATACAGATACCGCTCGTGTCATCCCACATGTCGCATACAGATACCACTCGTGTCATCCCACGTGTCACATACAAATATCACTCGTGTCATCCCACGTGTCATATACACATACCGCTCGTGTCATCCCACGTGTCACATACAGATACCACTCGTGT
>BSQZ01000031.1:470000-482500 GCA_033239005.1 Lamellibrachia satsuma
GCAATGATAACGATAACACTAGTCATGATGATGATGATGATAATAATAATATAAATAATAACAGTAACAATAATGGTAACATTATAATATTAGTTATACTAATAATAATAAATAATAAAGACAGTAAGGGTAATACAGTGTTAACGAGATTTAACAAAATTGCCATACTAGGCCCAGATGGCAAGTGGACAAGGAAGCCATTGGTTTATCGAGAGTGCAAAAATTTTCATCTACTTATAACCCGCCCTCCTGAGATATGTGTTACCCTTGTTTTTAAACATATTCACGCTGCTAGCAGTTACACAATATGTAAATAATTTGTTCCATTCATTTACTCTCCTTTGTGAGAACAAGTACTTTCTGATATCCAATGTACACTGAACCTTTCCTAATATTATCTCATGTCCTCTAGTTCTAGTATCTTTCTTGAGTGAGAAAAAATGTTTCTGTCAATATTCTCATACCCATTCAATATTTTAAACAACTTCGATTTGATCTTCTCTCTCTCTCTCTCTCTCTCTCTCTCTCTCTCTCTCTCTCTCTCTCTCTCTTTTATCACTCAAGAAAGATACTAGAACTAGAGGACATGAGATCATATATATATATATATATATATATATATATATATATATATATATATATATATATATATATATATATATATATATATATATATATATATATATATATATATATATATATATATATACATATACATATATATATCATATATATATATATATATATATATATATATATATATATATATATATATATATATATATATATACATATATATATATATACATATATATATATATATATATATATATATATACATATATATATATATATATATATATATATATATATATATATATATATATATATATATATATATATATATATATATATATATATATATATATATATATATATATATATATATATATATATATATATATACATACATTATAATACTATTATTTTATTATATATATAATATCATATATGTTTGAGAAAACTTACAGAGGGAATCACGGGGATTATGCAATATGAAGTTATTTGGGAGGTTTGACGAAATCGAAACATCGGATCCAACGAAAATATTCGTTTTAGTAAGAGTTATTTAAAGACTGGATATCGTCTTGGATATTGGGAATAACATAAGCATTCTTATTTCAAGAAGGTGTTTGACGTGAGTAGTTGGAATAAGTTACTTTTCCTTTTGTTGACGCCTTACCTACTTGGTGTGTACTAATACACGGAACTATTTCTCACCAGAATTGTCACAATGCACTACATTTTTACTTACGATGACTGCAGAAATACACTGAACTATTACTTATTAGGGGTTTAGTAATACACCGAACTATTACTTACTACGGGTGTAACAATGCACCGAGCTATTGAAATATCGTAATAGTTGATGTGACGATGCAATACTGACGATAGTAAATCTAACTATCGATAGTTGTCATTGATAGTACATTGAACTGTCAATAGTAATGATATTTGGCAAAATAAATAAGTAGGTCAATTTGTGTCACTGTAATCCTGTTTGTGAACATGCTTGTTCAACTATATTTGGTAATGTTACCTTTTTATTGACCTAACGTCAACACACGTCTATCACAGCAGCGTAATTCACAGAATCACCATTTGGAGTCAACTGCCTCTAAGGCCACGCGATGGCGCCACCCATCAATTATGGTATCGGACGGCATTTTTGACAGGCTAAAACAACCTTTCTGACAATTTATTTGCAATGCATCGATTAAATAACTGTTATAGATTTTAAATATGGATCTGCTGCGCAAAGGTTTCTTAAGATTTTTGTGAAACCAGCATATCAACGATAGCAGTTTCATCAGCGTAATGTTTCTGGCCTATACCAGTATAAACAAATCGCGTACAAATATTCGTGAATTTATCAAATTGCGCTTACACAAAATGGACGTCACTCTGATCACGTGTTTTTTTATGTAACTAAACAATCGTATCACGTGGGTTGCAATTGTCCAATTACGGCATAGTTACGTCATCGCTTTAGATCTGTCTCGGTGCGTTATTTCCTACCTTCAAGTGTTCGACGTAGCGGAACAGCAGGTACTCCGTGCACGGGACCAGGTCAACGATACCCAGTTTCGGCTGCAGTGCCTGGACACCGTTGAATCGTTCTCGCAGCTGCTCACAGAGAGCGTCGTCCTGCGGCCGACACGACTTGCCGAAGCACAGTCGGAACAAGACGTGCATGACGGTCTCCTGCACGTCGTTGTGCGGGTCGAAGGGCTCGCCCTTGTGCTCGTTCATTCTCCGCACTAGACGGGGAGAGAGCATTGATTTACTTCTAGGTTCATATCATACGAATGAAGGGCCAGTGATCTTGACGCGGTACCCTCTTTTCGCAATGTTTTGTTACCTGGGAAATTAGTTTTGAAGATTGGTTTGAAAATTTTTGAGGACTACGACACACAGTTAACTTTCTAGTTGCTGATTGGCAACACGAACACGTGATGAAACCAATATTGAACTGTAGCTAGACATAATAATGAACTGTAGCTAGACACAATAGTGTATTGTACCGAAACACAATAGTATATTGTACCGAGACACAATAGTATACTGTACCGAGACACAATATTACACTGTACCGAGACACAATAGTATACTATACAGATACACAATAGTATACTGTACCGAGACACAATAGTATACTGTACCGAGACACAATAGTATACTGTACCGAGACACAATATTATACTGTACCGAGACACAATAGTATACTGTACCGAGACACAATAGTATACTGTACCGAGACACAATAGTATACTGTTCCGAGACACAATAGTATACTGTACCGAGACACATGGCCTCCTCCGAGATGAGGGCGTCAGTCGGCACCTTCTTGTCATTGATCGTCGTCGTGATGCCGCGGTGAGCGATACGTCGGTGGAGGTGCCAGTTGGCGCTATACGGGGCGAAGGCGACACTGTGGCCTTGTAAGAGGTGACGAAAGGACATGTCCGGGCGACCGGCGAAGTCGGCCGACTTTTTGACCAGTGCTGTCCTGATGGCGGTCGGCCCGTTGACCACGACCACGTCACGCTGGCCCATGCGCAGCTTGTACACGTCGCCGTACCACTTCCGGTAATTGTCCATCGTGACGAAAGAGCGGGCGCCGAGCATCGGGAGGTGGCCGAGAACCGGAAAGCCCCAGGGACCTGGCAGAGTCAATCTGCTGCGTCCCGCCCTCAGCCACCACACGAGGAGGAAGGTCACGTAGAACACAAAGGCCTCCGTGGAGGACCACGTCGGCAGACCGGACAGGTCGAGGAAGGCCATTGACGACGTTGGTCAACAGTCCGTGAGGGGGGCGATGTATCTCTACGAGTCCAGCTCAACCCAGCCAACTAAATACTCTCGCTTATATTTCGTTTGGTAATTTTCAAGAATGTTGTAATTATCGCTGCCTTCAGTACCAGACGTTCGGTGTCCAGGACGTGTTGTGGTCGGTCTCTCGCAATGTAAACAATGCGAGTGGCCGGTTAATTTTTGCGTGATCACAAAAGCTGACCGGGGTCTGGCTGGTCGGCGCGAGCAACGTCTGAATGAATTTGGCAAGCGCAGCACGTATTAATAGCGCCGCCTGTCATCATCGTCGTCGTTCGTCGTCATTGACGTCGGCGCATCAAATGTTGACTATTCGACTTCGCAGATTGGTTGCTCCGCCTATTGTCCAAGGGCGTGACACCGGCTCAGCCAATCGCAGTGCGTGTTTGCCGGCGCATGCGTGAAAAAGCATCGGTGCATCGCCCATGTTAGACTGGCCGCACTCCGGTCGCTTGAGAGCCGCTTCCACTTCTGATAGTCGTTGTAGAAGTGACAGTGACAGTGACAACGAGTTGTAAGTGAACTGGGCAGATACGAGCAAATCCACCGGACGGAGAAAAAGTTTGTAGAAAGATTGATTAAAGTGTCGCCGCATGATGCAGGAGATGATGAATCGGGGCCGACGACAATGAACAGTTAGACATTTTTTTATTTGTAACGGTCGCTAAATGCTCTGTTGAAGTACATGTTTATATGTCGTTTCTCACGTTAAATAGTGCACGGTGTCCTCTTTAAAACATGTCAATGAACGTCATAATTATACATTTGTTTCGTTATTTCATATAATTGACATTAACGAACTGATGATTGGCAAGTTAGAGGCGACAATGCCAACAAAAACACATCATTGCTAATATTTGTCGCGTGCTTATTCGAAGTGACGATATTCACTAGGTCAACTATGGGATGCATCAGACTGATATTAAATAAACTGAAAAACATGAACTGACATATGTTCTACGTAAATATGTTTTATGTAAACTAGCGCAAACTTACGACGTCGTCCAACGTACAGTAGTCAAAAGGAACTGTCCTTGTTCCAATATATTGCACTGGTAGTAACACTGTAAAGTATTAAACTGTAAAGTATTACACTGTAAAGTATTACACACTAAGTATCCTGTTGAGAGTGCCACTGGAATATCAACGACGCCGCATAAATCGTAACGCAAAATCGTCGCTTTCTGTCGTAGACGTACAAAGTAGACGTACATGTAGGCAAAGTAGACGTACATGTAGGCAAAGTAGACGTACAAAGTAGACGTACATGTAGGCAAAGTAGACGTACATGTAGGCAAAGTAGACGTACATGTAGGCAAAGTAGACATACATGTAAGCAAAGTAGACGTACAAAGTAGACGTACATATAGGCAAAGTAGACGTACAAAGTAGACATACATGTAAGCAAAGTAGACGTACATGTAGGCAAAGTAGACGTACATGTAGGCAAAGTAGACGTACAAAGTAGACGTACATGTAAGCAAAGTAGACGTACATGTAGGCAAAGTAGACGTACAAAGTAGACGTACATGTAAGCAAAGTAGACGTACAAAGTAGACGTACATGTAGGCAAAGTAGACGTACAAAGTAGACGTACATGTAAGCAAAGTAGACGTACAAAGTAGACGTACAAAGTAGACGTACATGTAAGCAAAGTAGACGTACATGTAGGCAAAGTAGACGTACATGTAAGCAAAGTAGACGAACACGTAGGCAAAGTAGACGTACAAAGTAGACGAACACGTAGGCAAAGTAGACGTACATGTAGGCAAAGTAGACGTACAAAGTAGACGTTCATGTAGGCAAACTTATAACAGTTTCTCGACGTTGTTGTGCAAAATTAAATGTTCTAGTATAATTATAATAAAATAATAAATTAGGCATGTATCCAGTAAAAACCTGCTCAAAGGCGCTATCAAAGTGTATATGTAAGATAAATCAAGATTGATTGAGATAAATTAAAATACGATAAAACCAATTACATCAGATCAAACCAATTAAATAAGGTATAACCAATTAAATAAACTAATGTAAAATAAGGTGAGTTAAAACCAGTTAATAAGTTAAATAAATGAAAGGTTCTTAATATTGTTATATAGTTATATGTAATTTATATAAAATATAGCGCTTTTTTAAAATAATCGCGTTATGAACGCAAACGTAAACTATATTAGATATGTGTTATTTACAAGATAAATATATGCATAAACATGAATAAATATGCGTATTTGCACATACACGTATACATACATTACACGTAATCATACATACGTATATTTACATATGTATACACACATACATGTGTGTACACGTTATACGTGTCATTCACACGTACATACATGTACTAAAACATTCGCACAGTTTCTTTCCGTCAGCGCACCGAGTGTTTGTGTCGGTGTTACTGTGAATAATCACGGACAAAAAACGCCATAGTTAATTAATAATAACGTAGACGAGACGATGATATGTGAAGACTCTCTAGTTGTTGTTGCCGTTTTGTGCGATATACAGGACTCCAGATGGTAAAAATGTGTCTATTAGATATATACCGTCTACAAAAATACACCAAACTACGTCGGCGGCGACCAGACAGTGTTGTTGTCGACATTCTTACTTCGGATGCCTGAAGATTCAAAGAAAAGGTAAAATTGTTAGCGACAGTCGCCCACGTCACCAGAATTGACAAAGTCTCGTCGGCAGAAAGTGTCCACGACTTACACGTATAAACGCGTGCATGCACTGCTGTTGAAATATTATAATGTTGTTATGTGTTATACACTTATTACAAATTCGTTGTTAGTCAGCAATAAAATGGTACAAAAGGTAAATTTTAATTACAAACGATTATATTAATGATTTACATTGTAAGTAGCTTATAATTATACGAGACGTGATGTGATCGAACACATAGTTACGTGTTTCAGTCATTTTGGTTTGCTTCACTTTCTAGTGATCTGCACTTCAGCTAAAAAAAATTATTATAGCACATACGTTTTTAAATTACTAGTTTTAAATTACACCCAGTATCACTAATGCGTCACATTTCTACATCTACTTTGATAGAGAGTCCTTTTGCCAGAATATTGACGCCATTTGGAGTTTAGATATTGAGATACCAGCTCTGCAAGTCTCCGATAGTCTAGGCACTTACCTCCTGGGTTGGATATTTTACTTCCCCAGCCACATACTCTACGTAGAATAGACATAGACACAAGGTAGAATGGACATAGACACAAGGTAGAATGGACACAGACATCAGATAGTATGGACATAGGCATATACATAGACACAAGGTAGAATGGGCATAAACATCAGAAAGAATGGACATAGACATCAGGTAGAATGGACATACACATTAGGTAGAATGGACATAGGCATATACATAGACACCAGGTAGGATGGACATAGCCATCAGATAGAATGGACATAGACACCAGGTAGAATGGACTTAGACACTAGGTAGATTGGACATTGACATCAGGTAGAATGGGCATATACATCAGGTAGAATGGACATAGACACCCGGATGGACATGGCATAAGACAGAATGGACATAGACCACAGGTAGAATGGACACAGACATCAGGTAGAATGGACATAGACATCAGGTAGAATGGACTGCCGGCTTTTAATGCCTCTTCCAAAAAACTTTCAGCGTGGGTGAAAAAAATTGCCAAAACCCCGGTCTCTCGATCTACGATCTCACCTTTGCACCATACTCTAGTTTTAAGTATAAGTGCTCACCTGGTCACCATACTCTAGTTTTAAGTATAAACGCTCACCTGGTCACCATACTCTAGTTTTAAGTATAAGTGCTCACCTGGTCACCATACTCTAGTTTTAAGTATAAGTGCTCACTTGGTCACCATACACGAGTTTTAAGTATAAGTGCTCACCTGGTCACCATACACTAGTTTTAAGTATAAGTGCTCACCTGGTCACCATACACTAGTTTTAAGTATAAGTGCTCACCTGTTCACCATACACTAGTTTTAAGTATAAGTGCTCACCTGGTCACCATACTCTAGTTTTAAGTATAAGTGCTCACCTGGTCACCATACTCTAGTTTTAAGTATAAGTGCTCACCTCGTCACCATACACTAGTTTTAAGTTTAAGTGCTCACCTGGTCACCATACTCTAGTTTTAAGGATAAGTGCTCACTTGGTCACCAAGCTCTAGTTTTAAGTATAAGTGCTCACCTGGTAACCATACTCTAGTTTTAAGTATAAGTGCTCACCTGGTCACCATACTCTACTTTTAAAGATAAGTGCTCACTTGGTCACCAAGCTCTACTTTTAAGTATAAGTGCTCACCTGTTCACCATACTCTAGTTTTAAGTATAAGTGCTCACCTGGTCACCATACTCTAGTTTTAAGGATAAGTGCTCACTTGGTCACCAAGCTCTAGTTTTAAGTATAAGTGCTCACCTGGTAACCATACTCTAGTTTTAAGTATAAGTGCTCACCTGGTCACCATACACTAGTTTTAAGTATAAGTGCTCACTTGGTCACCATACTCTAGTTTTAAGTATAAGTGCTCACCTGGTCACCATACACTAGTTTTAAGTATAAGTGCTCACCTGGTCACCATACACTAGTTTTAAGTATAAGTGCTCACCTGTTCACCATACACTAATTTTAAGTATAAGTGCTCACCTGGTCACCATACTCTAGTTTTAAGTATAAGTGCTCACCTGGTCACCATACTCTAGTTTTAAGTATAAGTGCTAACCTGGTCACCATACACTAGTTTTAAGTATAAGTGCTCACCTGGTCACCATACTCTAGTTTTAAGTATAAGTGCTCACCTGGTCACCATACACTAGTTTTAAGTATAAGTGCTCACCTGGTCACCATACTCTAGTTTTAAGGATAAGTGCTCACTTGGTCACCAAGCTCTAGTTTTAAGTATAAGTGCTCACCTGGTCACCATACTCTACTTTTAAGGATAAGTGCTCACTTGGTCACCAAGCTCTACTTTTAAGTATAAGTGCTCACCTGTTCACCATACTCTAGTTTTAAGTATAAGTGCTCACCTGGTCACCATACTCTAGTTTTAAGGATAAGTGCTCACTTGGTCACCAAGCTCTAGTTTTAAGTATAAGTGCTCACCTGGTAACCATACTCTAGTTTTAAGTATAAGTGCTCACCTGGTCACTATACTCTACTTTTAAGTATAAGTGCTCACCTGGTCACCATACTCTAGTTTTAAGGATAAGTGCTCACCTGGTCACCATACTCTAGTTTTAAGTATAAGTGCTCACCTGTTCACCATACACTAGTTTTAAGTATAAGTGCTCACCTGGTCACCATACTCTACTTTTAAGGATAAGTGCTCACTTGGTCACCAAGCTCTACTTTTAAGTATAAGTGCTCACCTGTTCACCATACTCTAGTTTTAAGTATAAGTGCTCACCTGGTCACCATACTCTAGTTTTAAGGATAAGTGCTCACTTGGTCACCAAGCTCTAGTTTTAAGTATAAGTGCTCACCTGGTAACCATACTCTAGTTTTAAGTATAAGTGCTCACCTGGTCACCATACTCTACTTTTAAGTATAAGTGCTCACCTGGTCACCATACTCTAGTTTTAAGGATAAGTGCTCACCTGGTCACCATACTCTAGTTTTAAGTATAAGTGCTCACCTGTTCACCATACACTAGTTTTAAGTATAAGTGCTCACCTGGTCACCATACTCTAGTTTTAAGGATAAGTGCTCACTTGGTCACCAAGCTCTAGTTTTAAGTATAAGTGCTCACCTGGTAACCATACTCTAGTTTTAAGTATAAGTGCTCACCTGGTCACCATACTCTAGTTTTAAGGATAAGTGCTCACTTGGTCACCAAGCTCTAGTTTTAAGTATAAGTGCTCACCTGGTAACCATACTCTAGTTTTAAGTATAAGTGCTCACCTGGTCACCATACTCTACTTTTAAGGATAAGTGCTCACTTGGTCACCAAGCTCTACTTTTAAGTATAAGTGCTCAACTGTTCACCATACTCTAGTTTTAAGTATAAGTGCTCACCTGGTCACCATACTCTAGTTTTAAGTATAAGTGCTCACCTGGTCACCATACTCTAGTTTTAAGGATAAGTGCTCACTTGGTCACCAAGCTCTACTTTTAAGTATAAGTGCTCACCTGTTCACCAAGCTCTAGTTTTAAGTATAAGTGCTCACCTGGTCACCATACTCTAGTTTTAAGTATAAGTGCTCACCTGGTCACCATACTCTACTTTTAAGTATAAGTGCTCACCTGGTCACCATACTCTAGTTTTAAGGATAAGTGCTCACTTGGTCACCAAGCTCTAGTTTTAAGTATAAGTGCTCACCTGGTAACCATACTCTACTTTTAAGTATAAGTGCTCACCTGGTCACCATGCTCTAGTTTTAATTATAACTGCTCACCTGGTCACCTAACACTAGTTTTAAGTAGAAGTGCTCACCTGGTCACCATACTCTAGTTTTAAATATAAGTGCTCACCTGGTCACCATACACTAGTTTTAAGTTTAAGTGCTCACCTGGTCACCATACACTAGTTTTAAGTATAAGTGCTCACCTGGTCACCATACTCTAGTTTTAAGTATAAGTGCTCACCTGGTAACCATACTTTAGTTTTAAGTATAAGTGCTCACCTGGTCACCATACTCTAGTTTTAAGTATAAGTGCTCACCTGGTCACCATACACTAGTTTTAAGTTTAAGTGCTCACCTGGTCACCATACACTAGTTTTAAGTATAAGTGCTCACCTGGTCACCATACTCTAGTTTTAAGTATAAGTGCTCACCTGGTCACCATACACTAGTTCTAAGTATAAGTGCTCACCTGGTCACCATACGCTAGTTTTAAGTATAAGTGCTCACCTGGTCACCATACACTAGTTTTAAGTATAAGTGCTCTCCTGGTCACCATACACTAGTTCTAAGTATAAGTGCTCACCTGGTCACCATACTCTAGTTTTAAGTATAAGTGCTCAGCTGGTCACCAAAAAAACGTTATACCTCCCCTTCTAAGGTAACTATTTTTGTCTTGTATGGGACTAAAGCGATATATTTAGATGTTGTAACACTAGCATATCTTAGTTCATCCCAAATTGTACCAATTGAAATGTTATAAATACTGATACACCAAGAGTTGCAATATCCCGTAAAAGTCGTTTAGTTAACCAGTCGTGGTTAATTCCCATTAATATAGAACATGTATGCATTTTTATTGGTTTGAACGTGTGCGGTCATGTGTGTGTTCGTGTGTACGAATATATACAGTTGTATTAATCAAATACGATGTTCACGTCGGTCCGTTGTGTAACCGTTGATTCTTCCTCCTGTTTCGTGTTACGTGGTCTTTGCTCTTGGCCACGCAATAGAACCAGTCGTTTCTTTACGACGTTTATTGATGACTATCGTTTCTGCTTTGAGACAGATGAGATATGATTGTGTTGCTCTCTCTGAGAAACTCAGCGCCCAAAAAGTGCACACAAATGTAAACAAAAAAACAACTAAGAGATATATGACGCGAGCCCGGCTTCGGGTAGCGATGTACGGCGCTTGGCGGCACCGACGAACGCTGACTCAAAACATTTCGGCAACGCCCAGCAGGTCTTTTCACGTGATTGTACCGTGAATGTCCTAATAAGGAGTTGCCCTTGAATACAGCTACTGGGTCATTGACTTGGTTTGTGTTACCGAAATAAAGAAATACAGATACAGAGAAACCCCTGGAACTAGACTAACGCAGCATATATTCATATATCAGTTGATCTGTCTGATTGCTTAGTGAACAGTTTATTCTATGGCAACTTTCTTCGCAATTACATGTCATTCCAACTTACATCGCAACTATATGTCATTCCAACTTACTTTGCAATTACATGTCAGTCCAACTTACTTCGCAATTAAATGTCATTCCAACTTACTTCGCAATTAAATGTCATTCCAACTTATTTCGCAATTACATGTCATTCCAACTTACTTCGCAATTAAATGTCATTCCAACTTACCTTGCAATTACATGTCAGTCCAACTTACTTCGCAATTAAATGTCATTCCAACTTACTTCGCAATTAAATGTCATTCCAACTTACTTCGCAATTACATGTCATTCCAACTTACTTCGCAATTACATGTCATTCCAACTTACTTCGCAATTAAATGTCATTCCAACTTACTTCGCAATTAAATGTCATTCCAACTTACTTCGCAATTACATGTCATTCCAACTTACATCGCAATTACATGTCATTCCAACTTAATTCGAAACTACATGTCATTCCAACTTAATTCGCAACTACATGTCAATCCAACTTACTTCGCAACTACATGTCATTCCAAATTACTGCGCAACTATCATTCCAAATGGTTTCACACGAGAAGTAATAAAGTCGATAATTCCCCATATCGAAGACCTCCATCGTACTGCGTCGATTACTCATTATTGCATTTATCTTGCATTTTCAGTCAACATATTTAATATTTTCCTAGTAACATCGTATCAGCTTTTATTGAGAACACGCTGAAAACAGTACGATTTGTTTCAAATGTGTATTTCGTCAAACACGTTCAATGACACGACGAGATCTTTGCCAAAATGGCCGCACGCAGTTTGCATCAATGTCGTCTGATACAAATCAAACGCGCGCTTCACAACGCCTTGAGGCGTGTCAAACTTGGTTGTTGAAGGGAATAAATAAACTACAACTAAATCCGACACACCGACTAAGGTCAATAATGTATAACAAAACTCGCCTTTTTAAGCTTACTTTCTATGAACGTGTACGATATTACTTGCTATGAACGTGTACGTTATTACTTGCTATGAACTTGTACGTTATTAATTCATTTATTAGAATAACGTATTTATTTATTTATTTTAATCTTATACTATATTTATATTAATATATTTGTGTGCGTGCGTGCATGCGTGCGTGCGCGCCTCTGTGTGAGCGTGTGTATGTATACTTGTGTGTTCTAACATAAACAATTATTGTGACCATGAAAAAATCATATTACGTCAGGCAGATTCCCATTATGACATAAAATGTCACTAATTTTAAAATGTACTCAAATTCAAATTCAAATAATATCATCAATAAAACTACAAAATATAAAAAA
>BSQZ01000031.1:487500-507500 GCA_033239005.1 Lamellibrachia satsuma
ATATATATAATGTATATATAAATATATTCCTGAGGAAAATATAAGTAATGTAAATTTTGTTTTGTACTCAATTTTGTATGTGTGACTGATAAAACAGGCCAACACTGTGTTAATATTAAGTAGTGTGCAGGTGAACATGGTTGGTTCCTGTACAAGTATCAATTCTGTAACGGAACGAGAATAGATATTTAAGAACCTTATCATATTATGATCCTGTGGATTATTGAAAAGCGTATTTTGACACATGATAATTAATGTATCTATATAATGAAATTAACGGCAATTCTATCACTTTTGCTCAGCTATGTCCATTTGAATTATTATAAAATGTTATTGGCGTTACATAATTGACAATGCCATTACATGACTTATATAATTTATTACGGTATGATCATTTTAGTGTCCACTAAAAAGTAATAGTGGAGTTACAAAACATGATGTAACCAAACAAGACAGGTATTAATACTTAGATAGGAAACCAGCGCCTCCTCATAAGTTGGCTGGAGGGCGTAATTTCCCAACCATGTTAGAAAACTATGAATATATGACATTATATGTCGCATTATGTAGGTAGCTAATGTACTGATGTGATTGTAGGCAAGTATTCTGTTAAACGTGTACCTTGTAGCACTTTCACCAGAACATATAATGAACAACGTGTGTCCTATAACGAACATGGTCTTTGTTGTAACAACATTTGTTACAGGATTCCGGATTACTGTGTCATTTCTCCAGCCATATTAAAAATGGATATGCACTAATCTAAATTAATTCACGCATTCATCATCAATACACGCATTCATCATCAATTCACGCATTCATCATCATTACAATTACATTACGTTACTTCTTTCACATGCTAAATATATTCTTTTCAGTGCATTAAAACAACATGTTAAAGACCAAATGAAAATTCGACTAATTTGTTGTCAGTTAACCAGAAATACAATAAACAAACACAAATATACGTTTTACGTTTTATAATATATATATATATATATATATATATATATATATATATATATATATATATATATATTGTTAAATAAATTAAATATTGTAAATAATGTGTTTGTTCGACTAAACATCTTTTAAAATGTCACCATTGCTTCGTGAGATAATTTAAACTTTTCCCGCATGAGTTATGTTGATGCCATAATGACATTTACGGAAACGTTACATCGCCCTATACTATATGTTCCCATTATGCTAATATGTTTTGTTCTATTTATTCACACGATAGCTGCTATACAATTACCTTTATCTAAGCAGAACGTTTCACGTATTGCTTCATAATGTGTTGTGGAGTTTGGATTGGAATATTTACTAGGTAGTTTTTATTTCAACATTACATGTATGTATGTATATATGTATGTATGTTTGTATGTATGTATACATGTATGTATCTATATATGTATGTATATATGTATGTATGTATGTATTTATGTATGAATGTATGTATGTATATATGTATGTATGTATGTATACATGTATTTGTTATGCCACACACATACGTACACACATACATATGTACATACATACATACATACGTACATACATATATACATTCATATACACACGAAACACACACCCACACACACTACAACACACTCAACAGATACACAAACACACCCACACACTCTACAACACACTGAACAGATACACACACACACACACACACACACACACACACACACACACACACACACACACACACAAACACACACACACACATACACACACACACAATTCACACATAACATACACACAACACACACACACCACACATACACACACACAACACACACAACACAAACACACACAGCACACACACAACAAACACACACACACACACACACACACACACACAAACACACATACCACACGTGCACATATTTATGTTTCAACTTTGTGCGTCGGATCAAGCCCTGTGTTCGTTGGATATAACAAGACGTAAACTAAACCGTTATTAGTTAAGCAACAACTCGGTGGGGATAGCCACGGGAAACTGTCCACAACGTCCTATATTAGACATACATGTCGTAGGCATCCTACTTTTAAAATGCATCGCTACGATCCATATTCAGTAAATAGACGAGGACTGCGACGCAAAGAAAGCACTTGTATAGAGCAGGACTACGTGAATGAGATACGTGGAATGTAGAGGGGCGTAGCAATATACGCAATGAAAACATGATGTAATATAATATGTACATACATCACAATTTAGTTTTTATTACTAGATGCGACCATTTGTACGGCTTGTAGCGAAACAACGTAAATGATGCCTTGAAGCCTTATTGCACTGCTGTCGTCTTTATCCATGGTGTACTTCTGTCAACGACTGGTCCAACCACTGTCGTTAAGTCTGCACTGTTGTCTTCGTTATCCGTTGTGTACTTCTGTCAAATACTGGTCCAACCACTGTCGTTAAGTATGCTCTGTTGTCGACGTTCTCCGTGGTATACTTCTGTCAAATACTGATCCAACCACTGTCGTTAAGTCTGAACTGTTGTAGTCGTTATCCGTGGTGTACTTCTGTCAAATACTGATCCAACCACTGTCGTTAAGTCTGCACTGTTGTCGTCGTTATCCGTGGTGTACTTCTGTCAACGACTGATCCAACCACTGTCTTTAAGTTTGCACTGTTGTCGTCGTTATCCGTGGTGTACTTCTATCAACGACTGGTCCAACCACTGTCGTTAAGTCTGCACTGTTGTCGTCGTTATCCGTGGTGTACTTCTATCAAAGACTGGTCCAACCACTGTCGTTAAGTCTGCACTGTTGTCGTCGTTATCCGTGGTGTACTTCTATCAACGACTGGTCCAACCACTGTCGTTAAGTCTGCACTGTTGTCGTCGTTATCCGTGGTGTACTTCTATCAACGACTGGTCCAACCACTGTCGTTAAGTCTGCACTGTTGTCGACGTTATCCGTGGTGTACTACTATCAAAGGCTGGTCCAACCACTGTCGTTAAGTCTGCACTGTTGTCGTCGTTATCCGTGGTGTACTTCTATCAAAGGCTGGTCCAACCACTGTCGTTAAGTCTGCACTGTTGTCGTCGTTATCCGTGGTGTACTTCTGTCAACGACTGGTCCAACCACTGTAGTTAAGTCTGCACTGTTGTCTTCGTTATCCGTGGTGTACTTCTTTCAACGACTGATCCAATCACTGTCGTTAAGTCTGCACTGTTTTCGTCGTTATCCGTGGTGTACTTCTGTCAACGACTTGTCCAACCACTGTCGTTAAGTCTGCATTGATGTCGTCGTTATCCGTGGTGTACCTCTGTCAACGACTGGTCCAACCACTGTCGTTAAGTCTGCACTATTGTCGTCGTTATCCGTGGTGTACTTCTGTCAACGACTGGTCCAACCACTGTCGTTAAGTCTGCACTGATGTCGTCGTTATCCGTGGTGTACTTCTGTCAACGACTGGTCCAACCACTGTTTGTTAAGTTTGCACTGTTGTCGTCGTTATCCGTGGTGTACTTCTGTCAATGACTGGTCCAACCACATTCGTTAAGTCTGCACTGATGCCGTCGTTATCCGTGGTGTACTTCTGTCAACGACTGGTCCAACCACTGTCGTTAAGTCTGCACTTTTGTACTTTGGGCACAATTTATCAATTGTATGCACTGTCACTCAATTAACAGGTTTTTTTACTGGTCAGTGACAAACGTCAGTTACTTGGGTTTCAACAGTGCAACAACGAAAAATGTATATCTTTTGGCATTCTGTAAAGTAACCTGAGTTATCCTTTCCGGGTTTTTTTAGATCACCCTTACGACAACATGGCAAAAACTGGCTGTTGTACACATGTGAGTCAATCACGATAACATTTCATTAAGCAAAAATAATATTACTCGAACGAGCTATTATTAACATTGACAAATTTTGTATCAGTATTAGAAGATAACATTTGACTTACTTAGTTTAGATACGATGTTAAGATAAATCCATAAGTAACAGTTTCGTTCGATTTCATATTTTTTAGTCCAGCATTGTTAGCACGCCTGTCATTTGGAAATTCAAAATAGTTTGCAACAGTCCAAGATGTACTACTGAATATATCCAATAGATATGAGTGTTTTTTCAAACATTATTGCTTGATGTGGTGTTTGGACTTTTCTTTTGTTGCAACCTCTGGTGGTCATTTGGAACACTAATGTAACCGTCCGCCATTTACTATCTATTTTGCAAGCATGTGTCGTTCCTAAGTCTGTCTCGCCAATTTATTCATAATATTGATTGAGCAAGTTTATACGACAGACCAAGAGAATATGGAGGTGTTTATTCTTCATTGTGGTCCAGCATAGTTTGCAATATTAACACATATCCGAGTTACGGGTGGAGCGCCTTTGTGTGAGCATTATGCCCCATATTTAGATATGCTGACGCTAGACAATGTATATAACATTTAGATGAGCCCCGATGGTTGTTTTCATACATGTGTTCACTTAAGATATGTTGAAGCCAGACTGTCGATGTAGATAGCGCCATATTGAAATTGAGCAAGTAAGACATAATGTAAAATTACGTTATTTCTAGTAGGTAAACTAACAACACTGCTTTGTAAATTGTAGTTGTACACAGATGTCCACGAAGCCCCAAAAGATTGTGTTTGTGTGTGTGTGTGTGTGTGTGTGTTTGTGTGTGTGTGTGTGCGCGCGCTCGTGTGTGTGTGTGTGTGTGTGTGTGTGTGTGTGTGTGTGTGTGTGTGTGTGTGTGTGTGTGTGTGTGTATGTGTGTGTTTGTGTGTGTGTGTTTGTGTGTGTGTGTGTGTGTGTGTGTGTTTGTGCGTGTGTTTTTGGGTGTGGTATTTTCTGGACAAAAGTCTAGTTTTACTGATCAATCAACGATATGAGAGTTGCACAACTAACCAGTTAAATCACTCTCTTGGTTTCCTTGTTAGTTAATAAGTTAAATTACTCATTAAATGCCAGCAAGACTAAATGTATTTTTCCTACCACCATATTTACCTCAGTAAACAACAGTAGTAGTGTATTTCACGGCATTAGTGTATGACATGGCAATAGTGTATGACACGGCAGTAGTGTATTACACAGTAGTGGTGTACGTCAAAGTGGTAGTGTATGACACATTAGTAGTGTATGAGACAAAAGTGTTGTACGACACAGTGGTAGTGTATGACACAGTAGTAGTGTAGGACACAGTGGTAGTATATGACACTGTAGTAGTGTATGACACGGTAGTAGCGTATGACATGGTAGTTGTGTAGGACACAGTAGTAATGCATGACACAGTAGTAATGTACGACACAGTAGTAGTGTATGACACAGTAGTAATGTACGACACAGTAGTAATGTATGACACGGTAGTAGTGTATGACACGGTAGTGGTTTGGACACAGTAGTAATGTATGACACAGTAGTAATGTATGACACAGTAGTAATGTACGTCACAGTGGTAATGTACGACACAGTAGTAGTGTATGACACAGTAGTAATGTATGACACAGTAGTAATGTATAACACAGTAGTAATGTATGACACAGTAGTAGTGTATGACACAGTAGTAATGTGTGACACAGTAGTAGTGTATGACACAGTAGTAATGTATGACACAGTAGTAGTGTATGACACAGTAGTAATGTATGACACATTAGTAGTGTATGACACAGTAGTAATGTATGACACAGTAGTAGTGTAGGACGAAAGCCATAAGAGAGTAAAAATTAAAAATACAGGAGAAACTTCCACAAAAGTTAATATACAGATATGAGAAAATACTTGGCAAAGCTAGATTGGAACAACATGCTGACGAATAAGATAGCAACTGAATGTTGGAACATACTAAAATATGAAACTGAGAGTATCGTTGGTCAGTTTGTTCCCTTGAAAACGAAGGAAAACAGTCTACAAAAAACATTTGTCACAAGAAGCTATTATAGCTAGAAACTATGTGGAGGGTTTATAGGCGTACCAGAAAGGATGAAAACTACACAAATTAGAAAGAGACTATTAATGCAGCTACGACAGAAATCTAAAAGAAGCTATGAGCAGAAAGTAGCATGTAACATAAAAGCATGATACCATGAGTTTTTATTCATGTGTTAGAAGTAAACAACACGTACGAGACAAGGTCGGACCACTAGAAGACAGTGCTGGAAACATATTATATCACAAGGTTTTTTAATGCGAAAGACCTAGAAGGTTACTTCAATTTAGTGTTTGCCAGAGAGGATATTAGTTCAGTACCAGTTCAATGAAGCAGCGTGAATATTTTTAAAACAAGGTTGACACACATCTAAGGGGCGGGTTACATTTGACCAATGGCTTCCTTGTCCACTTGCCATATGGGTCTTTGTTTTCGATGGCAATCTTTTAAATCTTGTTAACGCTTGTCATTCTGTCTTTGTGTCATTTCCGCGAACCAGTGTTCTTCCCTTGTATGTCCTTCCCTTGTATGTTCTTCCCTTGTATGTTCTTCCCTTGTATGTCCTTCCCTTGTATGTCCTTCCCTTGTATGTTCTTCCCTTGTATGTCCTTCCCTTGTATGGTTTGCATGTAGGAGTGGATCCCTTTGTTTGGTAAAAACAAATGTTTAGTTATCTTTATTATGGATGCCTTATGGTTCTTCTGATAAATCATATAATGTTATTTGACCTAAATGAAGATACTTACAGATCATTTATCCTTCCACTAAGTATGGTTTTCATTAATCAGAACCATACATGTTAGAATATTAAGAGTTCAGTTTATGATTATCATGGAAATCGTATTTATGTCGGAGTGTGAACCGTAAACATAACACGCCGTTCCTTGTAGCGATGACTGTACAACTTTGATCACATAAAATGCAACAATAATGTACAAGGTGCACTATATCATGCAATCTGCTTCCCTTTCTATGGTATCATTGATGTATTTTCATTAAAATGGAAGCAATCACGAAACATTATTTAACAACATTATTAAATAATGGAGAAACTGTACACGAACGTTGACGAGAAGTATCAGTGAGATCAATAAGTAGACAGGAATATAAAGCATTTTACTTCCACTACAAAATATAAAGACAATTATAAATAGGGCTACGTACAAAATCACACCAAACATAGAGCAACATATTTACACATAGCACAATCATAAGGAGATAAAAAGAACTGCAGGCTAAGCTAATATACGACTAAAACAAATATTAACTTGTCACTGGAGTAGAATGAAAAGAAGGTACAATTACATATGTAGTTGACGCTGCCGAAGCAAAAGAGAAAAACACAGAGTTTTATATACACTATTGAAAAAAATATTGGTGACGACGTGAAAGGTTTCCTTTCCTTACATGATACTATTGAAACACTACTGGTGATGATGTGATAGGTTTCCTTTCCCTAAGTGATAATATTAAAACACTATTGGTGACCACGTGATATGTTTCCTTTCCTTAAGTGATACTAGTGACACACTATTTGTAACGACGTGATATGTTTCCTTTCCTTAAGTGATACTATTGACACACTATTGGTAACGACGTGATATGTTTCCTTTCCTTAAGTTATACTATTGAAACACTATTGGTGACGATGTGGTATCTTTCCTTTCCTTAAGTGATCTCATGTGAACATTTAATGTGAACTAATGTCTGCAACGCACTAGAGTGCTGCTCACTGAAGCGTAAACATCTACATTTACTTCAAGTTGAAGATGTGTCTTTATGCGTGTATCTGGAATAATGTTTTTGCAGACGGCCGAGGATCCAATTCCAACATCGTTTTTTTCGGTTGATTTAAAACTGTAAATGAATCAGATTTAAATTTACTTGAATTCTGCCTGAATATGTGATACTAGTTGAACTGTCACTGCTGCAGCAGTCAGTCGGGCAAGGCTAGAAATAGCTTTGTCATTCTTCTTAGAATGATTACGTATAACAGGAATTAATTAGTTAAAATTGGAAGTGTTATTGGCAACTTTTTCTACCATAGACTGGGCATTGATGCGTCTACGTGGCCTCCTTTCAAACATGTCATGCGTGCTATCACTCGCCTCGGCTGCTGGGTAGACAGGTTAAAATAGAGATCGATCTCAGCACTGGTTAACCGTCGCCCCAAGGCAGCTTCTATCAGCGTTCTATTAAAGAGCATTGGTGTATGTGTACATAATTTCCATTCCGTCGACATTAACACTTCTCCCACCGCACTGACTAAGCACAACCCATCTTTGGTAAACATTGTCAAGCTACAAACTGCAGATATCGGCTGTCCACGGAGCAAACAACTGGACGTGCATTGTATCAATGTACGGTCAGCTAAAATGTAGTTTTCTCTTTCTAGTCTCTGACGTCGTCATTTCCCAGGACATTGATATTTGTGGCGTTGACCGAGACGTGGCTCGGTGGCGTCATTGAAGATCACGTAATAAGCGCACTAGTTCCGCGTGGACACGGGTGTCATGCCAAATCAAGGCATGACATTGAAGACGACGTCAACTCGCATAAGTTACAGTCATTTTGAACACAGCGATTACTCTATAACAACTCGTGGTGTCACCTTCAGGTTGTGGGTAGTGTATCTTCCTCCTTCATCGCAACGAAACGGTTTCACCAACAACGTTTTCTTCGATCAGTGGTCCGCTTGTTTAGACGATATGATGCTGTACACGCATGACATTATTATGACTGGTGATTTAAACTTCCACCTGGACATCCCAAAGGAACCGGATGTCCGGCGTTTTTACGACACACTTGCTGACGGTGGAATGACGCAACTCGTTACAAATGCCAAACAAAATACGGGTCGCACCCTGGACGTTGTCATCGTTCGGGAGAGCACCTCCAGGATAATACCCTGGACGCTGTCATCGTTCGGGAGAGTACCTACAGGATAATACCCTGGACGCTGTCATCGTTCGGGAGAGTACCTCCAGGATAATACCCTGGACGCTGTCATCGTTCGGGAGAGTACCTCCCTGGTAATACCGACACGACCAAGTGTTTATGACCCGTGCTTATGCGACACACATGGCAACCCATCCGGTGATCACATGGTTATTATATTTTCCGTAAATGGGAGTAAGCCGGCTCGGGTGCGGAAAAAGATAACCTTTCTTTGATTACGTCGGATATGCGTTTCAGGTTTCGGCCAAAACATTGTCTCGTCGCTGGATCTGAACTTTGACTAAACTGCTGAGGCAATGACTGAGGTATACGACACCTGTTTACGTCGGATTGTCGACCACCACGCTCCTTTGCGCGAGACGATTGTAGCAGTGCGAACAGACTCGCCGTGGTACACCGACGAACTCCGACGCGAGAAATACGATCGACGGCGTGCTGAAGGGACTTGGCTGCGCACTGGCCAATAAAACCACAGGCGTATCGAACGCAATGCGTCACATTCAACCGTATGTTGCTCACTGAGAAGCGAAACTACTGTTTGGCTAAGATCGCCAATTGCGGGAACAACCGAGAATATCTCTTCAACATAGCAAAGAACCTTATGGGAAAACATTGGCATTACAAAATTGCCGTCGGGAGATATAAATAAATAAAACAAGCATTTATGACTATGCCCATGAGAATACGGAGGCATTCATGTTCCTCCACCCCACTGATGGACAAGAATTGTTGACTCTCGTGAAACAGTGTAACGGAAAATCCATTTAACAACTACAGGCCTATCTCTCTATTGCCGCAGGTCTCACAAATTCTAGAACAACACTTTGATAACAGACGGGAAAAATTCATGGAACAAAACAAAATACTAAATGACAGCTAGTATGGTTTTCGGAAAAAAGGTCTACACTTTTGGCTTTAATAGAAATGATCGAAGAAATAATTAATGCAATTAACAATAAAAAAGCTTCAATCGGGGTGTTCATACACTTGAAAAAAGCTTTCGATACTGTCAATCATGATTTACTTATTCAAAGGTTAATGATATTCGCGGTATAGTAGTTAAATTGTTAGTTAGCTATTTAATAAAAAGACACAATCTGTCTACATTGATTATGCAAAATCGGATCTCTTAGAAGTCGCACGTGCTGTGCCACAAGATTCAATACTTGGATCGAAGTTATTTTTGATATATATATGTACAAATGATTTGTGTAATGTTTCTAGTATACTCTAATTTATACTGTTCGCGGATGACACTAATAATAATATGTAGTTACCAAACTGTTTCTTAATATTAATAAAACTAATTACACATATTTAAAAAAGGAAGGGTTACTTCAGATATAGCAATAAAAACAAAACATTATAGAAAGAATCTATATTATTGGCTTAATTATCGATGATAAGTCTTCTTGAAAAGCACATGCAATCGTTAAAATCCAAATTGGCCAAATTTTTCTTAAAGGCCTCATCATTGATTACTTTCTACTTCTCACTTGTCTTGCCCGATATAGACTACTGTTCAGAGATATGGGGAAATACTTATCGCACAAATATAATGCCTCTATTCACTCTACAAAAGATAGTTGTGAGAATTATTTGTGGAGCAAAGGTTTGTGACCATATAAATATCTTATTTATTAATCTTGCATTTATTAAATTTTTTGACCTGATTGAATATAAAACATCTATATTGATGTACTAAGTGAAATATAAACTATTGCCCAATAGCATTCAAAGATTATTTTATTCTAATGAAGGTAGTTTGCACAACACAAGGCAAATGGAAAAATTAAAAACAATTTTGTTCGTACTACACTAAGGGCTAAATGTGTTTCTATCGCTGGTGTTAAGCTTTGGAATGGCCTACATATTACACTAAGGGCTAAATGTGTTTCTATCGCTGGTGTTAAGCTTTGGAATGGCCTACCTATTGCACTAAGGGCTAAATGTGTTTCCATCGCTGGTGTTAAGCTTTGGAATGGCCTACCTATTGCACTAAGGGCTAAATATGTTTCTATCGCTGGTGTTAAGCTTTGGAATGGCCTACATATTGCACTAAGGGCTAAATGTGTTTATATCGCTGGTGTTAAGCTTTGGAATGGCCTACATATTGCACTAAGGGCTAAATGTGTTTCTATCGCTGGTGTTAAGCTTGTATAAGTGTATTTGTGTCTATGTATATATGTACACATAATATTATAAGAACTTTTGGCATATTTATGCATTCATTATATGTGTTTTATCAGAATGATACAAGGGATTACTATTTAAAAGAGTAATAATATATATGTATAAGTGTATTTGTGTCTATGTATATATGTACACATAATATTATAACAAATGAATGTAACAGGGGAGAGTACACATAAGTCTACACTTTAATTATCTCCGTTTCCAACATAAGATTATAATTATAATTGTTACTATTCATCTTTTAAATATACTTGATTTAAATGAGCATTATCTAGAAATGTTCTGCATTAAGCAATGTATGTATATACACTGCATATATGTAATGTTGGTATTAATATTATATGGCACAACGTTTTGGCGACTACTTCATTCAGAAAATAAATGACAATCGAGAGAGCATGGGCTCTCGCGGCAACAATCGTTCGGACGCAATGACGTCAGCAACCAGCGATGACACTGCTTTATGTGGTGTCCCACTAACATGCTTCGCGTCAGTCATCGAGTCAGACGTCATGCGATTGGTTGCAGCTGCGCCGTGTAAGTCATGCGAGCTGGACCCATTACTAACTTGGCTACTCAAACAGTGTTCATCTCAACTAGTGCCACTGATCACCGTCCAGACCAAATCAGTCGTACCCGCTCTCTTCAAGCTTCACGTCTGAAAAAAACGACGTTGCTTAAGGATATAATTCGCAACTACAGCCCTATTTCCAATCTCACATTCATTTCAAAATTTGTGGCAAAAGTGGTGGCACGACAAATCAATACCCATGTTGATACGAACAACTTACGCGACATATTTCAAACGGTAAATCGCCGAGGCCACTCGATGGAGACGGCGTTCCTGCGAGTCAAGAATGACATCGATGTGGCACTGGACAGAAAAGGCAATACTGTCCTCGAGATGCTTGATTTTGTTAGGCGCATTCGATACAATCGATCACGAGTTCTTGATGACTCGACTTGAACACTCATTTGGCATCACAGACTCGGCGCTTGCTCCGGTCGTACATCAGCGAACGTTGTCAGAAAGTCGCCGTGGACAGCTCAATGTCGATTGATTGCGCTTTGAAATGTGGCGTCCCACAAGGGTCAGCGCTTGTTCCAATAGTGTACTCTACGTACTATTATACATGACCGATCGGCGATATTATTGCTCGGAACAAAATGCAATACCGTTGTTATAGGAATAACACGCAAATGTATATGACGGTAGAAAGTGATGAATGCATAATTGCGGCCCTGATTAAGGACGTGGCATGTGTAGCGGAGGTGGCAGACTGGATGGAGAGAAATCAACAGAAGTTGACCGTAAAGAAGTCAAAGGCAATCATCTTCCTCACAGCAAAACAACGAGTTGATTTACCCTCGGAAATATCATTGACAAAGCTGTCCTCGTCAATCAATATTTATTTATATATACCTTATAAAAACTTGCCCATTTGTATTTACCAATATAATCGTGCCGGTATAGATGCATACAATTTGGCATGATTTCTTTCACGGCCAGATTTCAGCTGAGTGAGATATTCAAAGGTTTGAGCAACTGATGCGTGTAACGCCTAGACGGCTGATACGAGTAAACGTAATCAAGTATATGTAATCTTCCATGTAGAACATTAGGACCAGATCGGAGCTAACCAAAGGCTATTATGTTACTATTTAATTCACTGTGCAATAACCTATGTTTAACCAAACTGTGTGTATTGTTTCTGCAATTCACATACATTCCCACTGAAACGGAATTTACATAAAGTTAAGAATCTGTTTTTGATTCACGTCATTTCTAACGGTAGTGGCTACTGACCGCTAGAGTGAGCCTACAAACTCCAAAAAGATCGTGTCGACGTTAGAGTTAGTGTTTTGTTCAGACAAATGTTATGGAATGGTTAATCTACATTGCAATATGTGCGCGAAAAAGGCGGCTGATTGTCCTGACACACGCAAACTGACACGATCGCTTTTGATTGGTTGAACGCGGTAATGTATGTCATTTTTAAGTAGGTCAACATTTCACATTTCCCAAGCTACGAAAAAAAACATAATAAAGTAAATCAAAAATAGCGCGATTCGTTTAAGTATCACTAGTCTGCACCTGCTCCTAACCCAATTAGGAACGATTTACCTGCAGTATAATCCACCTCGGTTGTTCCAGCTGCTATCCGGTGCGACTGCGTGTCTCCACACATTGACAACGTCACACGTCGCCACACATTGCCAGCGTCACACATCGACACACATTGCCAGCGTCACACGTCGCCACATATTGCCAGCGTCACACGTCGACACACATTGAAACAATCTGCAGTAATATCCGTAGACAGACGTACATAATGCGTCGCTTCTGTTCGACTTTGACGATGGGTCAATCAGTTCCTGAGATTCACGGACACTGACCATCTGTAAGTGACCCAGCTGTCTCGTGCATCCCACTCTACCGACGTGAGAAACTAAAAACCATACACCAGTTGACACATGAGTCATGTGAGACAGGCCTACATGCTATGTGGCTCAACGGAATACGTTTTTACTAACCAAAAACTGAGCGAAAACAGCAACGATCGTCAATGTCGTAAACAAGCGAGCGATATTTCATCGCCTCGCTTGTGTGTTCTAACTGGTGCGTTTACCAGTCTGAACAGCCGGGTACAGACCGACGCCAGTTTGTTCGTCCACTCATCGACATCGTGTATGTGTTAAATATGTTTAACGTTTTTAAGATTTAAGAAAGTGTATCCGTCCTTTTACAGCAATAAATTTACTATTTAAGCAAAACAACACAAAGCTAATATAACACAATCAAATCATTCGAAACCAACACAACCCACACATTAAGACAACGCATTAATCCATTAATTGTTGATAAATAGTAGGGAAAAAACAGGTACACATTAGATAGCTTCATATAAGTTATTATTATTAATATGGTAATCAGATGATACTTTATTGCACGTCACCATAGCTACACAGTGACTGAGCTCCTACACTACTACAAATGAAATGCTGGTCTGGAAATTGAAAAATTCATTCCTTGCATGCACCTTTCGCTGGGAGATCCCCTCTCTAGACTGTCAAGTAAAGGAGCCGGTAAACAACATTTGCAAACCAATAACCTTCGTAATTGCACCAACGAGAAAAACAACTTTTACGCGCACAAAAGAAATGTGCAAAGGTCACGAGTCGAATCGTCTGCTCAGTACCGACAAAACATTAACGTGTTATGCAGCACACCTGATGTATTCGGGTCTGGGCGGCAGACTCGCAGTCACACCCACCGTCGTATCGTTTACGACGGCTAACACATCCGCTTAGCAAACACGAAAACAACTCATATTTTCGCCGCCTCGTCCCCGCCGCGCTCACTCGAGTGTGTCTCCTGTCGAGATCCTCTCAGTGGCACCGACTAAACATCGGTGAGCCGACTTGGTGTCGTGTCACTAGACCATCGTTGGTGCTCGTACTGCTGGACGTGAGATGCTACAGTATTGGGAAGAATGGGAAGCTGTGGAGCATGGAAGCGTGGGGAGCAGGGCAGCGTGGGGAGCAGGGGAGCGTGGGGAGCAGGGGAACAAGGGGAGCAGGGGGAACAGGGGAGCATTGGGAACAGAGGAGCATGGAGAGAAGGGGAGCATGGGGAGAGGGGGAACAGAGGAGCATAGGAAGCATGGAAGCAGGGGACCATGGGGAGCAGGGGGAACAGAGAAGCGTGGGGAGCAGGGGAGCAGGGAGAGCAGGGGAACGGTGAGCAGTGGGAGAAGGGGAGCAGGGGAGCATGGGGAACAGAGGAGCATGGAGAGAAGGGGAACATGGGGAGCAAGGGGAACAGAGAAGCGGGGGAACAGAGGGAGCAGGGTAGCATGATGAGAAGGGGAGCAGGGGAGCATGGGAACCAGAGGAGCTTGGAAGACGATTGGGAAGTCAATTGTCAGACCCTATCAGGTGGCGCCATCTTTTCTTCCGCTCATTCAGCCTGCATTCTGACCGATCTTCTGACCGTTGTGTGCAGATCTTGTTTACCCGGAATGTCGGTACCAACTCAATACACTTATCACCTTTACTCATCATACATCTCTACCTTACGTCGCTAGAGCTCTGGGGTGTTTACCCGGAATGTCGATACCAACTCAATATACTTATCACGTTTACTCAACATGAATCCCGTCCAAGCCACATTTTTGTATCAAACATCTAAATGATATTAATGTCATTTCGATATGCATTATGTATGTAAAAAAATGTATTATTGTTGTTATTATTTATTCCAAACAGATTTTCGCGATAATTCTACTAACGAACATTAAGGCAAAAATAATTAAAGTGATAAGTAGGGCCTTCAAGTTGTGTGTAAACTCCGGACCCAGGGTGCGGCGAGACAAATAAACTGAAGTTCGACTAGGCATAACGCCACTGGCAGTCTCTGCAAATAAATCACACGTTTACAGCCCCAGTGTTGTATACGTAATCGGTGTGAAGAAGCTTGTTCATGGAATACAGTTATGTGTAATCATAACACTTCGGTAACGGCAATGACGTCATTGCGGTGCTTCTTTCTGCTTCCACCCCAAGGTAAATGATGAGGGTGGTATTGAAGTACATACGACTCTATTAAGGTTTATAGAATTATAGAAGCTTACTTGAACATGTGAGCAAAAAGGACTTAGGAAGATTACAAGACACCGTGGCATTGTCTAAAGACTAGTAAAAGTAAGTAGTGTAAGTAGTGGATGCTAAAACTATCATATCATTGCGGATAGTCCTAGCATACACAAGGACATGATAGTTATAGCATCCACTATGACTTGATAGTTCTAGCATTCACTATGACATGATAGCTCTAGCATTCACTATGTCCTAGTGGATGGTAGAACTATCATGTCCTAGTGGATAATATATATATATATATATATATATATATATATATATATATATATATATATATATATATATATCATGTCCTAGTGGATATATATATATATATATATATATATATATATAATATATATATATATATATATATATATATATATATATATATATATATATATATATATATATATATATATATATATATATATATATATATATATATATATATATATATATATATATATATATATATATATATATATATATATATATATATATATATATATATATATATATATATATATATATATATATATATATATATATATATATATATATATATATATATATATATATCATAGTGTATGCTATAACTATCATGCCCTAATGGATGCTAGAACTGTCATGTCATAGTCGATGCTAGAAGAATCATGTCATAGTCGATGCTAGAACTATCATGTCCTAGTGGATGCTAGAACTATCATGTCATAGTGGATGCTAGAACTGTCATGTCATAGTGGATGCTAGAAGTATCGTGTCATAGTGGATGCTAGAACTATCATGTCCTAGTGGATGCTAGAACTATCATACCCTAATGGATGCTAGAACTGTCATGTCATAGTGGATGCTAGAAGTATCATGTCATAGTGGATGCTAGAACTATCATGTCATAGTGGATGCTAGAACTATCATTTTATAGTTGATGCTGAAACTATCATGTTATAGTGGATGCTTTAGCTATCATGTCATCGTGGATACTAGAACTATCATGTCATAGTGGATACTAGAACTATCTTGTCATAGTGGATACTATAAGAGAACCTTTACGGACTAATATTGTCAAGAATTCCCAAAACTAGAAAAGTCAATCCCTATTAATTGCAACTGCTTGAGAATAATTTCATTACGTCGAAAGTAAGAATATATTACACCATTATTTTATTGGCTCTAAATGCTAAATACAGAACAAAGGTATTTGAATTGCTTCATAACCGTAGCAGCGGCAGAATCCGACTAGTAGTGCCCTCTGACGGTAAGAGCCAAACTATACCTTCTTCTCCAGACAAGCTTTCCTCACTTTAAGGAAAATCCGGATATTTAGCTAAAAATGCTGAAAATGATACAAACTTTCAAAAATAAATGCCGGCACAAAATAAAGAATTTAAAATGGTCTGACATATCTAGCAACTACATTTTCTAGCACAGCGAGCAAACCGGCCTAAGTAAGTAAAGTAGGTAAACTTTATACATAAGTTTATCAACAGGAAAACGTTACTTTTGTACAAAACAACTCACTTTGAGAGCAATTGCATATTATAACATTACATAGATGTAGCGAACACGTGCGTACCATATACTACGGAAAACCGCAGTGGTGGTGGTGGTGGTTGTGGTGGTGGAGGTAGTGGTGTTGGTGGTGGCGGTGGAGTTGATGGTGGTGGTAGTGTTGGTGGTGGAACAATATGACAGGTAGACAAAGACAGCTTAATTTATCCGTTAATTGAGTATCTTTCCTTTTTGCACTGATCAATAATTTCGTTATATGCAACTGTCAGCGAGCTGATAGGTACAACTAGATTATTGCACATTTATTAGCGAAACTGCAACATGACTACTGCCATATATGTCTAGCTGGTGACATGACAACTCTTAGGTATGGCTAGCTGGTGACATGACAACTGTCATGTATGACTTGCTGGTGACATGACAACTGCCATGTATGACTTGCTGTTGACATGACAACTGTCATGTATGGCTAGTTGGTGACATGACAACTGTCATGTATGTCTAGCTGGTGACATGACAACTGTCATGTGTGGCTAGCTGGTGACATGCCGACTGCCATGTATGACTAGCTGGTGACACGACAACTGTCATGTATGGCTAGCTGGTGACATGACAACTGTCATGTAAGGCTTGCTGGTGACATGACAACTGTCATGTATGGCTAGCTGGTGACATGACAACTGTCATGTATGGCTACCTAGTGAGATGACAACTGCCATGTATGACTTGCTGGTGACATGACAACTGTCATGTGTGACTTGCTGGTGACATGACAACTGCCATGTATGACTTGCTGGTGACATGACAACTGTCATATATGTCTAGCTGGTGACATAACAACAGTCATGTATGGCTAGCTGGTGACATGACAACTGTCATGTGTGACTTGCTGGTGACATGACAACTGCCATGTATGACTTGCTGGTGACATGACAACTGTCATCTATGTCTAGCTGGTGACGTGACAACTGTCATGTATGGCTAGTTGGTGACGTGACAACTGTCATGTATGGCTAGTTGGTGACATGACAACTGTCATGTATGTCTAGCTGGTGACATGACAACTGTCATGTATGGCTAGCTGGTGACATGACAACTGTCATGTATGGCTAGCTAGTGACATGACAATTGTCATGTATGGCTAGCTAGTGGCATAACAACTGCCATATATGGCTAGCTGGTGACATGACAACAGCTAGTCCGATCATGGCTTGACCCAGGTCGTTGACCAACCCACCAAAGGAGACAACGTCTTAGATCTTATTGCAATGAACAATCCAAAGTTTATCAATAGGACTGAGATATCCTTTTCACTGAAATTTATATACGCCCCAACAAACGTAATCTGCCCATATATAGGAAAGCCATCTGGGGGGGGGCATAGAAAGGGTACTCAACATGACTCGAGAATATATCAACACCAACCGAGATACCCTGTCTGCAGTTGAGTCCCATGTCCCCACAGGAATACATCAAACCGGGATAGGCTCCCATAGATAAATAATATAGTAAAGTTACTAATGAAAGCCAGGGATCGACTATTTAAGAAGAAAAAGGATAAAAGAAATTCAACCATCGGACAACTATATTTCAGAACATAAAAACAAGATTAGGAAAGAAACCATAACAGCCTATTGGACATACGTAGAGTCGGTAAATACACCAAACCAGGACTCCAAAAGAAATGGCAAACGGTATTGTCTTTATTCAAACACAGACGAACGGACTCATTTGGTATCGCACCTCATCTTGAAGGGCACCTCCTGGACAAAGCCATGATCCTAAATGCACAGTTAAGCTCTGTGATCACCAACCACAACCCCTTAAATTCACCCCTACGGGAAGCTGCTCCAATACCCAATATCCCCCGATTTTCAAATTTAATATCACCACAGAAGGCATTTAAATAACTCCTGGAAAATGTAAGCGGCGGGATACAAACTGATACAAACTGATACAAACTGATGTTTTCAATATGGATTTTGCCAAAGCGTTCGACAAAGTACCACACCAGAGACTAATTGAGAAACTTGAGAAATATAGAATCACTGGCCCCAAGACACTTGGGTTTAGACATTCTTCAAGGACAGAAGCTAAAGTGTTGCATGTGAAGGTATGTATTCTGACTGGGCTCGGGTTATCAGTGGAGTCCCACAAAGTTCAGTGATTGTCCCCATCCTCTTTCTTATCTATATAAAAGACCTTCCTAATAGCCTCAAATCAACTGTCCAAATTTTTGCTGACGACACTATTATCTACATGAAAATATCCAACGGTACTGACACGACAGCCCTTCAACAAGATCTAAACAAATTGGTCACGTGGGAAAAATGTAGCAAATGGAGTTATATCCCCAGAAATGTAGTGTGTTCCACCTAACCAGATCCCGTAACCCCGAGTAGAAACATTATATTCTTCAAGGCCACTTACTCGTAAAGGAGGACAAATCGAAATGTCTTGGTGTGGTCATAAATAAGACATTGTCCTGGAATGACCATATCGATTGTGTCACAGAAAAGGTAAATGCATCTTTAGTTTTCCTACAAAGAAATCTCCAAGTTGGCCAGGAACATTTAAAAACCAGTGCTTATTTCACCTTCGTTAGGCCCCAACTGGCGTATGATGCTGCCATATGGGACCCCTACACACAAACATGCAAAAACAAAATAGAGATGGTCGAAAGACGGGCAGCAGGGTGTGTCCGCAACAACTACAGTCGTGAAGCCAGTGTCACCACCAGTGTCACCACCAGTGTAACCACCTGTGTCACCACCATGCTCAACAACATAACATGG
>BSQZ01000031.1:512500-517500 GCA_033239005.1 Lamellibrachia satsuma
ACGTACCCAAAATTTTGCCAAAAATGTTTTTATTTTTCCATTCCAATACAGCATTTGTTAGACTATTGTTCCATCTTATGACGTGATATGTGCACGAGTGATCTGTGCACGAGTGATCTGTGCACGAGTGATTGTATTTGCGCACAGGTGTTTTCTTGTTAGCGGAGCTATGTTTACACAAATTGTAAATGCACTTACTTTACCTTGCTTTACTTTACTTTACTTTACCTTGCTTTACTTTACTTTACTTTACCTTGCTTTACTTTACTTTACTTTACTTTACTTTACTTTACTTTACTTTACTTTACTTTACTTTACTTTACTTTACCCGTCCGCTTGTACCGGGGGGGGGGGGGTGTCGCGGGGAGATGAAGCTGACGATTAGCAGCAAGCCGGCATGCCTGGAGATGGGGGGTGCCGTATGTATTTAGCGTCTCTTTGACATCTGCAATCAAAATTTTTCTTGGTCTCCCTCTCGCTTTGATGCCTGCCACCCTGGTGTTGTATGCCTTGAGGGCCAGTTGGTTGGTGGCCATGCGTGTCAGATGTCCAAACCACTTGATTCTCTGTTGTTGTATGTATTGGTGGGCTGGTGTTGTGTATGTAGTGGTGGGCTGGTGTTGTTGTATGTAGTGGTGGGCTAGTGTTGTTGTATGTAGTGGTGGGCTTATGTTGTTGTATGTAGTGGTGGGCTGGTGTTGTTGTATGTAGTGGTGGGCTTGTGTTTTTGCATGTAGTGGTGGGCTTGTGTTGTTGTATGTAGTGGTGGTCTGGTGTTGTTGTATGTAGTGGTGGGTTGGTGTTGTTGTATGTAGTGGTGGGCTGGTGTTGTTGTATGTAGTGGTGGGCTGGTGTTGTTGTATGTAGTGGTGGGCTAGTGTTATTGTATGTAATGGTGGCTGGTGTTGTTGTATGTAGCGGTGGGCTGGTGTTGTTGTATGTAGTGGTGGGCTGGTGTTGTTGTATGTAGTGGTGGGCTGGAGTTGTTGTATGTAGTGGTGGGCTAGTGTTGGTGTATATAGTGGTAGGCTGGTCCTGGTGTATGTAGTGGTGGGCTGGTGTTGGTGTATGTAGTGGTGGGCTGGTGTTGTTGCATGTAGTGGTGGACTGGTGTTGTTGTATGTAGTGGTGGGCTGGTGTTGTTGCATGTAGTGGTGAGATGGTGTTGTTGTATGTAGTGGTGGGCTGGTGTTGTTGTATGTAGTGGTGGGTTGGTGTTGTTGTATGTAGTGGTGGGCTGGTGTTGTATATAGGGGTGGGCCGGTGTTGTTGTATGTAGTGGTGGACTGGTGTTGTTGTATGTAGTGGTGGGCTGGTGTTCTTGCATGTAGTGGTGGGCTGGTGTTGTTGCATGTAGTGGTGGGCTGGTGTTGTTGTATGTAGTGGTGGGCTTGTGTTGTTGTATGTCGTGGTGGGCTGGTGTTGTTGTATGTAGTGGTGGGCTGGTGTTGTTCCGACCATTTCCCTGATGTGCTCGTTTCTTATCATGTCTCGTCTGGTCTTCTTAGACATCTCGTCTCGCAGGTGGTGATCTTTCTTTCAAGGCTTTTGGTCAGGGCCCATGTCTGGCAGTGGTATGTCAGGGTGGCGATTAAAATGGAGTTGATGAACTTAGGTTTAGTTTCGAATGGGATGTTGGGGTGTTTCAGGAGTAGTGCAAGCTGGTAGCTGACATTGTATGCTTTCTAGACTATTGTTTCGACTTCTCTGTTAAATCGTCAATCTTCTATAAATATGCTACCGAGGTACTAGAAATCGGTCACTTGCTGGAGTTGACTACCTTTGACGTTGAGGTTGAGTGTTCTGCTCACCTTCATTGTCTCAGTCTGGCTGATGTTGATGTTGAGTTTGCTGGGTGTTCTGCTCACCTTCATTGTCTCAGTCTGGCTGATGTTGATGTTGAGTTTGCTGGGGGTTCTGCTCACCTTCATTGTCTCAGTCTGGCTGATGTTGATGTTGAGTTTGCTGGGTGTTCTGCTCACCTTCATTGTCTCGGTCTGGCTGATATTGATGTTGAGTTTGCTGGGTGTTCTGTGCACCTTCATTGTCTCGGTCTGGCTGATGTTGATGTTGAGTTTGCTGGGTGTTCTGCTCACTTTCATTGTCTCGGTCTGGCTGATGTTGATGTTGAGTTTGCTGGGTGTTCTGCTCACTTTCATTGTCTCGGTCTGGCTGATGTTGATGTTGAGTTTGCTGGGTGTTCTGCTCACCTTCATTGTCTCGGTCTGGCTGATGTTGATGTTGAGTTTGCTGGGTGTTCTGCTCACCTTCATTGTCTCGGTCTGGCTGATGTTGATCTTCATGTCGTATTCTTCACAGGTAGTGTTCAGGCTATTTGTATGCTTTTTATCTTCATTTGTAAAGCTTTGGTCAGTGGCAAACAGTGTTTCATTTAAAGCTTCTGGTTCTGGGTTTGCCTCCTTTGTTATCTTGTTATCTTTGTTATCTTGTCCACGTATACAAAGAACAGCAGTGGTGATAGGACACACCCTTGGTTCACTCCAGGTGTAACTTGGAACCAGTCTGTGAGTCCGTTTGGGGTGCAGACTGAGCTCGTGCTGTTGGCGTTGATGGCTCTAATTTTGTCCGTGAGTCGTCCTTTCACGTTGTATGTTTTCAGCACTCTCCAAAGTTTATCTCTGTTAACCCTGTTGAAGGCCTTCTCTTGGTCTACGAAGACAAGGTTCAGTTAACCCTGTCGTAGGCCTTCTCTTGGTCTACGAAGACAAGGTTCAGTTAACCCTGTCGAAGGCCTTCTCTTGGTCTACGAAGACAATGTTCAGTTTTCGGTTGAACTTGATTGCCTTCTCGCTTAGGTGTCGTAGAGCAAAGATGACATATCTGCACCCTCTTCCTTTTCTGAAACCCATATGTACGTCGCTCAGCAGTGTTTCCACCTTGTACCTAGGATTTTTGCGTATATTTTGCCTTTGTGACTGAGAGGTGATATTCCCCTGTATGTGCCACAGTCGTTCTTGCTGCCTTTCTTTTTTCAGATGGGTACAACTACTGCTCGCTGTCTTCAGGGACTTTTATCTCATTCCAGGCCTTCTGGAATATTGTGGTAAGCCATGTGATCCAGGTTTCTCCACATTCTAATATGGCCTCAGTTGTTATTTCATCCACCCCAACTGCTTTGTTTCTTGGACTTGTTTTCACTGCCTTCCTAACTTCAGATGTCAGGATTGTAGGTTCCTCGTGATCTGGGTGTCTTTGGATGATTTGATACTGGGAGGTTCTTGGAATGGTAAAGTACAGGAGAATGGAATATGAGATGTGGCAGAGAGGCTGCGTAAGACAACCAAGTAGACCGATTTAGTTGTAAAGTAAACCTCATTAAACGTTCCTCCTCAATTCGATGTTTTGCTAGTCTCATGTCACATTCATTTTGCGGAATACACGCGTAGCAATTGTACATAACATGGGTGTGTATATAACATGGGTGTGTACATAACATGGGTGTGTATATAACATGGGTGTGTACATAACATGGGTGTGTACATAACATGGGTGTGTATATAACATGGGTGTGTACATAACATGGGTGTGTACATAACATGGGTGTGTACATAACATGGGTGTGTACATAACATGGATGTGTACATAACATGGGTGTGTATATAACATGGGTGTGTACATAACATGGGTGTGTACATAACATGGGTGTGTACATAACATGAGTGTGTACATAACATGGGTGTGTACATAACATGGGTGTGTACATAACATGGGTGTGTACATAACATGGGTGTGTACATAACATGGGTGTGTACATAACATGGGTGTGTACATAACATGGGTGTGTACATAACATGGGTGTGTACATAACATGGGTGTGTACATAACATGGGTGTGTACATAACATGGGTGTGTACATAACATGGGTGTGTACATAACATGGGTGTGTATATAACATGGGTGTGTACATAACATGGGTGTGTACATAACATGGGTGTGTACATAACATGGGTGTGTACATAACATGGGTGTGTATATCCCGTCCTGGGGACTACTACTACTACTAATAATAATAACTGCTGTTTCACACCCAGCGGTGAAGCAATGGACGATCTTACAGTTCATTTAAATACATCGTCCACTGCACATGCCAACGTTCAACACAAAAAGGAAGGAGGAGATGGGTAAGATGGGGAAATGGCGGAGATAGGGAAGATAGGCAAAAGGGGGAGATGGAGAAGATAGGCAGAAGCGATGAGACGTGGATATAGGGGGAAGGGGAGATGAGGAAGATAAGGGGAATGGAGGAGATGAGAAAGATAGGGAGAAGGAGGAGATGGGGAAGATAGGGAGAGAGATAGGAAGACAGACAAAGAGGGGATATGGATAGATAGCGGGAGATATGTTGGAAATATGGGAGGAAAAGGTCAGTTTGAACGACTGTTCAAACAACAGGTTGTTCCCACACAATGGGTCATCGAACGTGTCAATCCCAATCACTGAACTCGCTGGGTTCGGTTCCACAGAGTTGATGCGCTCTAAAGATTGTGATATTTACGAAGAAGAGAAACAAGAAAGATGTCAAGGGAGAAGTGACACAGTCGAAAACCGCTAAGACGAAGACAAAGAAGCGACAAGAATTTGGCGACAAGTTATAGAAAGGTCTGCGTCTTATCCGAAAGCTTGACTGACAGGCGTAGACCCTTTCGACCGATTACCGGGCGATGGCGGTTTATTATGTTGTAAGCCGTCAACACTGGACCCGGCTGAGCCCGAGTCTAACAACGTGGCGGGGCGCGTGGGCGGCGCCTGCAACAACAACGACGTTGATTGATTTAACAAGATTTAACAAGATTTAACAAGATTCAACAAGATTGCCATCTCGAACAACAAGTTCCAGATGGTAAGTGGACAAGGAAGCCATTGGCTTATCGAGAGTCCAACACTTCTCTCATCTATGTGTAGCCCGCCCTTATCAGATATCTGTCAATTCTATTTTTAAACATATTCACACTACTAGCATTAACACAATCATTTGGAAG
>BSQZ01000031.1:522500-527500 GCA_033239005.1 Lamellibrachia satsuma
CGCCTCCCAATTCCACCTGGTAGCGTGGGCCGTGCCTGCCGTCCAGACCATCATCGTGCTTGTGTCCCGGGTGGTCGACGCCGACGAGTTGACGGGCATATGCTAAGTGGGGCACGCCAGTCCGCGATCTCTCTTCACCTTCGCCCTCGCGCCGCTCGCCACTCACCTCGCTGTTGGCGCAGGCTTCATGGTTGCCGCCTACGCCGCGCTCTTCCGGTTCCGGTCGCGCGTGCGCAGTGGCGTCGTGTGAAGATCCAGTCACAGTCACATGGGCCAGTGACAGGGTCACTTTGGCCATTGACAAGGCCACTTGGGCTAGACAGAGGGCCGACATGCCAGTGACGAACCCACTTGGTGTTTAACAGGAACACCGCCAGTATTGTTGGGACGGTGAACATGCTTGTATTTGTGTCTGAGACCTACAGTTGTGTCGGAGACCTAAGTTGTGTCGGAAACCTACAGTTGTGTCGGAGACCTACAGTTGTGCCGGATACCTACAGTTGTGCCGGAGACCTACAGTTGTGTCGGAGACCTACAGTTGTTTCGGAGACCTACAGTTGTGTCGGAGACCTACAGTTGTGTCGGAGACCTACAGCTGTGTCGGAGACCTACAGTTGTGTCGGAGACCTACAGCTGTGTCGGAGACCTACAGTTGTTTCGGAGACCTACAGTTGTGTCGGAGACCTACAGTTGTGTCGGAAACCTACAGTTGTGTCGGAGACCTACAGTTGTGTCGGAGACCTACAGTTGTGCCGGAGACCTACAGTTGTGTCGGAGACCTACAGTTGTTTCGGAGACCTACAGTTGTGTCGGAGACCTACAGTTGTGTCGGAGACCTACAGTTGTGTCTGAGACCTACAGTTGTGTCGGAGACCTACAGTTGTGTCGGAAACCTACAGTTGTGTCGAAGACCTACAGTTGTGTCGGAGACCTACAGTTGTGTCGGAAACCTACAGTTGTGTCGGAGACCTACAGTTGTGTCGGAGACCTACAGTTGTGTCTGAGACCTACAGTTGTGTCGGAAACCTACAGTTGTGTCGGACACCTACAGTTGTGTCGGAGACCTACAGGTGTGTCGAAGACCTACAGTTGTGTCGGAGACCTACAGTTGATCCAAGGTTAATTATATTTCAGCAAGTCGACGACAGGGGTCGCGCTCAAATTGATTACTTATTCTCTGCTGACGGAAGTTGGGTGTCGTCTTACTGCGGGACCGGGTCGCATGTTGCCCGTTTCCTCGTAATGCTAAACGCTGTGAACCAGGCTTGGGACGGAGGTGTCGTAGTTGTGGAGCTGCAGACTCATGTGATCGTAATAGAAAGTGTTCATCCTAGAGCCGCACGATGTGTGGACCACCAGTTGTACACAACCTATATTTTAAGTCTGGTGTGAATCGTGTGTCGACATGTCTGAAGGTTGCGACAGAGAAAACGTAGACTTTACTGGATGTGTAGGCAGTGTACTAGACTACTCACCACATTGCACGGATTGTGAGAGGCGGCCTCCCCGACTGCCTCACGATAACGATAAGCATGCACGCGCGACCTTGTACAAGTTGCACCAAGACAGCTGGCACACACACCCAGGCCAGCAATGACGTCACTGCTTCGATTGGCGGGCGACACCTGCTGCCTCGACCGCCTCTGCTCTGGGGCGTTGCGCTGATATAGTCATTATACAATACAATATAAAATACTTATGTTGCGCTAAAATCCTCAGGAAACCCAAGCCCACAGTGCACCAAAACAAAAGGTTAAACAGTTCCTAATCGATAAGCAGTTGCAGTTGTAAACAGTTGGATTATGACGAAAGTGTTTAAACGTGGGTCATATTATCACTGACTGTATTCGCATTATCACCGTGTGTATTCATAGTGTCAATGGGTGTATCCATATTGTCACTGATTGTATTCACATAGTTACTGGGTGCATTCACATTGCTATTAAGTGTATTTACATTGCTACTAAGTTAAGTGAAGTCCCATTGTTACCGAGTGTATTACATTGTTACCGAGTGTATTCACATTGTTACCGAGTGTATTCACGTTTATACCGAGTTTATTCACATTGTTACCGAGTGTATTACATTGTTACCGAGAGTATTCACATTGTTAGTGAGTGTATTCGCATTGTTACCGAGTGTATTCACATTGTTGCCGAGTGTATTCACGTTGTTTCCGAGTGTATTCACATTTTTACCGAGGGTATTCACATTGTTACCGAGTGTATTCACATTGTTACCGAGTGTATTCACATTGTTACCGAGTGTATTCACGTTGTTAAAGAGTACATTCTCATTATTGTTGAGTGTATTCACAAATGGGTCAACGTTTCTAGACAACCTATTTCATATTATTGAAGTGTCTCTCTCCCTACGGTACATAGAGACGTGTGGCTATGCAATAGAACGCTGGTTTGTAAGAATAGCCGACTCGTCAGGACGCACTATCCACATTTCGCTCTGTTTCACTTAAAGCTACACCAGTGCCCGAGGCTGGCCGGCTGTGCTGCTTACTATCAACCACGCGCTTATTTCTGTCAAACTAACTAGGTGTGACAGCAATGAGAATATTCTGTCCGTCACTTTCAATTCCTGGTTTATCATGGTGCCGTGGTTTGTCCGCCGAATGCCCATGATACCTCGCGGTATGAGCGTCGCGCGGCACGATATTGCGTTTACTTAGCACTCTATCACGTCCGCTGGCGCCGTCGATGGCACAATCTAACAGTTCCTGGTGCGCGGCGTTATTATCCACGTCACTTTTTTCATTCTCTTTGACTATTTCTGAATCCAATAACCAACATTCGCCATACGGATGCGTGTTGCACAATATCGTAAATGTGCTATGAATGTTGCTAGTGCAAGATAACGCCAGATGACGTCACCAAGCGACAACAAACCGGATAGTTTTGTAAAATTAATCTTTCTTAACGGTGATGTAAAGATGCTGCCCCGGTTCCATTTGCGCATGCGCAACGTGACTTCTGTTTTGGAGAATGTTCTAGAATCGTCTAGAATATCATCGCACTGACTGACCTGGTGTTTTTTTACTGGTCATTTGTAACATTTCTCGCCGGTAGACATATAATGAACGTCAGATTGCAACAATGGTATAATGTATACACATCAGGTGTTCAAACCATAACATAAACAATAGTTTCATTCTTCGGGTTTGGCTGGTAGACTCGTCATGTTACATGTCTTGGACTTGGTTGACCTGTGTTTCAGAACAATCCACAACCACCTTTCTGTCATTCTGTCGCTGACATTTCTATCGGGCAGCTTTATTTGCACCAGTATAACGCATGACATGTTTGCCCCAGAAAAAGCAACTCGGTCATTGGCACCGCACAGGGCGTGTAATTGTACCACCTCCGTCGTCAACCACGACTGATCATCAAGGGGTGCTCCGTTAGTGCGGTCACCATCCACTAGGTGGTGTACGTCAATTGGTTTGGTTACTAAGCACTAGGGACGCTGTTTAAAAAAAGTAGTTGATGGACTATCCGCTCGGGGCGCCATCAGTACCAAAAGTGGTCGCCGGGACGCTCTGTAGTAACGTCATTGTCCACTGGGGAGCACCACATACGGTGGCGCCAACTGGTTGTGGGAAGCACCGAGCACCGCATTCCGCAAACCTTGCACTGTAATTGACCGCTATACCACTGACGTCATAGAACTGAAGCTATAACGCCATACTACAATCAATAAAGTAGTAGTAAGCCGATAAACTAGTTGTAAACAATAACGTAACTAAGTGGGCGATAAGGTGCGTCGTTGAAGTGGTCGCCAATCGGCTTCTAACTAACGCGGAACCTCGCGATGTATCCTGACACACTTACGTTCAATATTAAGACGCGCAAATTTGTTTCGTTTTTCTATGGCAACGTAGTTATTTGTTTAATCGCTGGGCGGCGCTGGTGCATTGATTAACTCTGTCAGTAGGTGAGTGCTCGTCGATAACGAACAAAGACAAACTCCGAAACATTGCATTATTCAGTGATGTAATCGGAAGTCATGCCAATTCAGATGTCACGAAACATTTCATTAATGAAATAGTAAATATGTTATGGTGATAGGTCAGCAATATTTGAATTATGATTAACACCGAATTTCACATCGACACTTGGGCATTGGAGGAGCCGAAGATAAATTTAGATGATATAGGACAGTGTACTCTCAAACAGAGGAAACCGTGATGGAATTAAGGAGTTTGTATTGCGACACAGTATTCAAAGGCAAAGAAGGACTTATTGCAACTGTAGGATATAGTTTTACTATTACAAGATTTCAAGAGAATAGAAAGATAGGCCAACAGTCGGCGATGTGATTAATGAATATTGCACAATAACCAGGCAAGAAGAATTAACGATTGCTAATCGCCAACTGATTCATTATTATACTCACACTTGATATACGGGGTATTTGGAAAAAATAAAGCCGTGACGTTTCATTCGTGGGGTCGTAGATTAATCCCTGAAAGTTTGGCGCCCGAGGTGCAAGCCGTCAAGGAGGGAAACGTTAACATACAAACATACGCTAACTCGATTATAGTTAGATATTCAATTACAACAGGGTTGTTTTAGAGTTGTTATGTTGATGGTGATTGATTAATTAGAGAGTTTTTGAAAGCGCACCGATCTCGGCTCCCTTCCCGATCCCGATCTCGCGCGAGATCGGTACTGTGAGTAGGAGATCGAGGACCGAGTCGAGTTTTTGCAACACGCGCAAACGTAACCCTACTACGCGGATGACGCCATCTACATCTACGTAAAAATGTTATTGTGTTGTCCCACAAATTACATGTTTACTTAGAGCAGGTGCTATTTCTGTTTTGATTTCCAAATAAGATCTTCACACCTTGTATTTTTTTAAGTTAAAATAAGTATGAAGAAAAAATTAATTATAATATATTTCTTTGTTGATATGTGTAAATGTATGTAAATCTATATCAGAACATTTACGTTTTATATGAACTGAACATTTAATAAATTCAGCTA